>JARACY010002505.1:0-42050 GCA_029255725.1 Scrobipalpa atriplicella
TTCCATTCCAAATCGTGGTCAAAAAAGAAAGTCAAAAAACTTTCCAAAGCTGTGTGTAGGCACTTAATGGAATTAAAGTGTAAGAAAGAATCAGGACATTTTATATAAGTATAGGCTTATGGAACGAAGAATGAGCCTCTCTAGCAGAGGAACAAAAAATCGAACCACATGAGATTGTTGATGACGTGAAGACGAAATTAGGGCTATGGAAGACGCACGGGACCTAATTCCGACAACAAGCTGAAATGGTGGACACGAGACGACTGCCCTACTGACACATTTGCCCAACAGCCCAACCACTGAAATAGCAATTGCATATAACGCAATGCATCCGACACATTTCTTCCAACAGATCAGAATAGATAGACGCAGTGGCCTTTGTCGTTAAATGTTTGGTATTTGGGACAGAAACTAGACCAACTTCTTAAAGACTTCAAAGTTTTAATTTCAAAAAATCTATTAAGGCAATTTTCTTTTTCTTTATCAGTAAGGATTACCAGTAATAAAATAATTATAAAACGTAAAGCTCAAAAAGAAAATAAGGTTTAATAATTCTTTGTTGCGCTAGCAAAAAGTAACCTACCACAACACACAAATTATACTATATTGAGACTATGACATGCAGATTTATTTAAAAATAAATTCAGAAAAATAAACAGTATTTACAATAGAGATATTTGCCTCAGGAATATTTAGGTCAATAAGTAACTACGGTTGGCAGTAATTAGAATCCAAGATAAATAATGACCAGCTTATGAACTAAATTAATTATAATAAAATAAATAAATCATTTTATTTCAGGCAATATTTACATTAGTTTATGCTGTTACTGATATTTGAATGATTATTTGCATGCAATATTGAGACTAATGCCATTATTATCTGTAAGTATTATTCTGTTCTCTCTTTATTTTGAGGAAAAAATCAATTTGTAACTCGGAAGAAGGTTTTATAACATAGAATATGACCTTTAATTTTTGGCAAAAGTATATTTTGTCAAGCGTTTTTTGTGTTGTCAAAGAAGTTTTATCAAGTATGATAAAAGATCTTTATAATGTAAGTCATAGTAAATGACGAATTGCGAATAGATGATTATACTTTGATAAAGATGATAGAGCAAGTAACCAGAATGACGTTTTGACAGTTATAAAAGATGATAATGAACAGCATGGCCGATTAAATAATTTAGCCGTAGCTGCACTTTCCAACGATTAAATTTACCTTAGTTTTATGGGTCTATCTGTTTTCTAATCATAATCACAGATCACGACATTCATCGTCGTACTAAGTTTTTCACTCTCACTGTTTCTTTACACATCATAATAAGTCCAATAAAATTTACTATACTATCAAAGTAAGTACCCTTCCTAAACACGCTATTAGTACGCATATATGTCCGTTTTTTTTAATACGTAATCGAGAGAATCGACTTGTGCTACCCCCAGAAAATTTTCACTTATATTTTAAACATGACTCAAAAGTTTTCAGTCAGTAGTAAACACAGCTTTGGACGTTGACGATGTCTACTCGTATCGTGATATTATTATGCACATATGTATGTTATGTATTTATATTCGCAGTACATATTCTGTACCTAACCACGTCTTTAAGGCATGCAAAGCCTACTTTGTATCGACATTTAATGCCAAGTTTAACGAGCAAAGGAATTTATATACTCGATACCGGTAATGTTTTTGTTTGTACAACTATTTGTTGCGTAAACTTGAAAATAACCGGGCTATTTGCAGCCCGTAACAGAGAATCGGTACAAGGCCGACGATGTTTAGTAAACAGTTCGATTACTACGGTTCTTCATACAAAACCAGGCAATAAACGGGGTGAGCAGAGCCTCAATGACCTGTAAATATATTAATTTCTAACGATTTTATCGCTAGGTACGAGTTCCGCACGGTTCTTAGCAATAATGTTGTATGTAATGATAAGAAACAAAGTTTTCATATTTTGACCTATGTTTTCTTGGATAGGTTTTGTTGTACATATTATATCATTAACGTACCTACTTTGAAGTTCAGTAAATAAGTAAAAATCATCTTTATAGTTCTACAATACATCAATACCACTTTTAGTTAAATGCTCTACAATACTCCACATATCCAAATATTACACATTTAATCTCCTTTTATCTCTTTTGTGTGAGCCAGACAATGCAATAGTTGATATCAATCATCGTTCTCAACAGGAAATAGCCATTCTCTGTCGTTAATACGATGGTAACTTTAAGTAACTAGATGTACGTACAAAGTAGAAATGCAGAAGGGAGATTCTCTTATAGGTATCTTTCAAATAAAATTGACCAAAAATTGTTGGGTTTATAAAAAAAAACAATCAGTTTATAAACAATAAGTATTGGCTCATGTTTCTTGGAATGACCCTCAAAACTTGTCAGACAACTTTTATGAGGTCGTAGACGCTCTGCCAACCGTGTATGGGATATATGAACGTTTGAGTATATAAATGTTTCCGGGGATAGAGGACACACAAATCCCTGTAGAGACCTATACAGTTACGTCCTTTATAGGTCGTGAATTCTACTAGACGCAAGACAGAATGCAGACACAACAAAAACGGGTTCAAAAGTCAACACGACCCTGCTCCACTCACACCCAAACAAGCATTGTTTGAGCCCGTTTTTATCGCATTTTTTACTACAACACGCGGCGATCACATTTCATAGTACACCTGTGGCCAAAACACGGATTTAGTTTTTATTTTCATTCTGGGAATTGCTTTAGATCATAATATAAATCACGCATTCTAAATTCGTCTACAGAAGAGTCATAATTTTGCAAAATGCGATAGAGTTACGATCCAAGCACTTGCACATAATGGGCGTTTTTCGACTTGACGGCATGTCCACGGAAACGGCAACGGCACGGTATCGTCGACGGTATCGTGAAAGAGATAATGTATTAAAATCAATGAAATTACATAGCACACTTTTCCACTTGATGGCAGGGCAACGTCACGGCATTTATTCCCACCGGTATCGTCGCCGGCCTGCCAAACGGCATGTGTTTTGTGTTCTCATGCGCGTGTGTATGTGCGCTCAGATTGAAACTAGGTGGACGTTATCGTAGACGATATTACCTAGTCCTAATGGAAACACAGAGCCACGGTATCGTTACGGTATCGTTTCATGCCGTTGCCGTGCCAATATGTTGATAATAACATCGACTCTTAAAGGAGGCGTATCGTGGGCGCTCCGTGGGCTAAGATTTACATGTACAACCTGCATTTAGATGCAGTTTTAAAAAGGTTTTATAGAAAATCACTTACCGATATAAAGCGGTGACTGTTTGCTGCCGACGTTGTCGTCGACGTAGGGAATGCCAAGCGTCGCAATTCCCGTTTGTCCGACTCCCACGACGAGAAGACAGAAGAACAGCCACGGGATTACAACGGCCGCCATCGACGTCCGTTCTTCTGAACTGTGCACTTGCGTGAGGCTGCACGTCGTCTGGTTCTCACTCGAACAGACAGGTGCAGCACCCTTGCCCAGTATGTCCAAGTGCACATCGAGGAGTCGCGTGCCGTATATGATATGCGGCAACAAGCAGCCGATGACTCCCACCGCTAGCACCAACATCATGCATGCTATCCATCGCGGCCGGTGCCCTCGGCCCGCGAGATACGTCAGGAATAGAGACGTGCATATCTGCCCGATTTCTGTCGCTGCCAGTAGAGTTCCTGTCGTCATCGACTCTACTCGGTACAACTTCTCAATTGTCGTCGTCACGCTCACGAAGTATGTGATGAACATGCCCTGCACCACCCATCCCATTAGGAAGACGAGCATGAACGTCCTGGTGGAGTAGAACACGGAGCGTATGCCGGACGGCTGCGGCACGGGCAGCTTGCAGTCCAGCGAGCCATTGTTGTTGCCGGTCGCGAGCCGTTCCTGTTCCTCCGGAGTGGCTTCGACGCCTTTCATAGCGTCTTCGGCTGCAGGGCCCGCGGGACCCGCCTCGCCGCCCGCACTCAGAGGCGCTACTTTATTCGCCCTGCAACAATAGACAAATATTCATCACATTTCTCTTTAATACTAGATAATCAATTAAGACTAGGACAACTCACGTCATCTTCTTAGCCTAGCTTCAGAACTACTGCCTGGTAACTCTAGGCAGTGATCTGAGAAGAGCTGCCGGAGCGGAAAAGCACGCGAAGATGCGAAATATGTATCACGCTTCCACGACGTAACGGAACCCGTCAATTTCACGACTGCGAGTATGAGATAATTGATTGCGCTTTTTTGAAGTTGTCGGGATGTGGAGGCTGCGTGCGCGCAGCGGGCGCGACAGACTCGGACTGCAAGTTGCAGTACTTGCAGTTACGAACGCTCGCACCCGCTGCGCCGCCCCTCGGCTTCTCCCCATACAGGGTTTTTATTGGCTGCTTATCCATTTTTTGTGCAGCACGCATTTACACACGATGAAAGCCGTCTGTGCGACGCCCTCCTCAAAGAATCCCTCTCGTCTCGACACAGCGGAATGTCTTTGTCTCGAATGATTTTTTAACTCGACTCAATTTACCAGTGAATTTTTAATAGTGTCTTAAAGTAAATTGTCGATTAACGTTCCGCGATATTATTTAACCAATGAGAGAGGAAAAATATACCTATTTGTGAAGATGGTATCGATATCGACATAATAAATGGCTAACAGGATTCCTTGATTGATACGTTATACCGTAGGGCACACACGCTAGGCGTAGCGGTAGCAACTGCGGAATATTAATGTAACGAGTCATACGGCTAACTGGAGTTGCGAAACTGACCAGCGGCTAACTAGAGGCCGTTGACCAGCGCTGACACCGCGATGTACTGCACCATGCCACCCGGCCAACCAGTTCCACCCGAACAGACAGATACTGCTAATTGCCGTAAACTGTACCTACAGATATAAAATCCGACCCATTTTTTTTAGCGATAGATAAAGTGCATATTGGTGCTTGCGTTTTGCGATAAGGGCCTAAATGTTGTGCAGCTGTATCGCGTTCGGTGATAACGGGACGGATTGAAGACTCGTGTCGCGCTGCTGTCGGACAGCCTTTCGTGGACTAACCCATTTATCACGATGCCGCTAGCGATCCTAGCATCAAAACATTTTGCTCTACGAGATTTGACAGACGCTATCCGTCTTTGAAGAAAATGTTGAGGGCTTGCCAATTTTTTTATATCTGTTGTAGCAGCATGTGTGATGTACCAGCACCTGTCAGCATGGTGACAAGAAATTCAGATTCTGGCTCATAATGTCTTGTAATTAGTCGGTCTGTTTCACATAAAATAGTAGTCTTTTTATCAGATGATGAATCATGATTACTTATGACCTAGCATGATTTAAATTTAACGTGTACGTATGTGATCATCCATCATACCTAAGGTTAGCCCAAGATAAATTATCTTTTAAAGGAAGGTTTTAAAATTGTATTGTCCACTGTACGCACATATTTCGCTGTGACAGTCCAATTCGCAACTGACGACAATAACTGCCGATTTATTTAATCTCCAGACTCCGATTGAGTGGCAATGAATCATTTGACCGACGTCTAACAACCCATTGCGACAAATTGAATAACTATCAGTTCCAGGACTCCTATGAATGATAACCACAGATTAAATTGTGACATACAATCACGACTGTATCCCTTATGGGGTAGGAGGAGCGTCAACGGTCTTCCAAAAACCGTCTCCGCCACGTCTGACCGATTCTAAGGGTGGTTTCAGAATTCAGATAGAAATATGTTACTCTATTATTAAGTTGTTAATTCCTCTATTGACTTTTACAATTTGTCTGGGGGGAAAAGCAGCATACATTTATTTTATATCGATCTTCATAGCTTAGAAGAAAATAAATTGTAGATCTGACCAAAAGGAAACTCACGTTGTACAACGGACAGGAAGCGAAAAAAACATGTTTAATTCAATTCCCCTATTAGGTATTCAGTATTCTATTTTGGTAAACCGAAAATTTATAACATAGACCATGACACGCAATACATTTAAATGTTTAACTGTTTTACAATGAGATATAGATTTTAGATTTGGTCAAAGATTTCAAGTAGGTATAGGTAGTCCTTCAACATCTATTTTTAGTCAAGCACGTCCTTGTCCGATATGTGTATTTGTAGTTCTGTATGCAAAACTAGCTGGCAGTTTTGTTTTTGAACAGAACTAAGCTTTCGGTCGGCCGCTAAATAGGTTTCCAAAAGCTGAAAAAAATTACGTCACGATCACGACATGGTTCAAACCCCATTATTCTCGAAGAAGTAGTCCTGCTGCACGGCTTGAAAAAGTACTAACTGAATTATTTCATCCTTTACGAATCAAAAGTAATTTCGCTGATGTGATCGTGATCACAGGTGCAGTATCTGGTGAGACGGTGAGAGGGCATGGCGCGGTCAAGGTGAGTAAGCATAGAATCATACCCAATGCGTATAACATTGCAGTGTATTATGGGATTTCTATAATTCTAATATCACATAGAAAGATAATAGAGATATAGGAATGACTGAATGTGTTAAACTTAAAAAAGTGCAGACTTTACGAAAAGTGATGTAGGATATATGTATGGCTCAAACTGCACCGTCTAATGAAATCTGTATTTTTTTTATTTAGGCAGAGATTGATATTGAGGTAGAGATATGATACAGCCTGTACAAAAACCTAATAGACCTAATCAAATTATAGTAGATTTTTATTCAGAAATAGTAGATGTTTGTGGAATAGTAGATGCTCATTCAGAAAAAAATAAAATTATTTGAAATAGCTTAGGTACAGATGGCAAAATCGGTGAAAGAACTAGGTATCAAATACGATATAGAGAGAAGTTGAACAGTAACTAAAGAGAAATAAAATCATGATTAAGTGCATTATAACCACCAACCTTTTAAAGCGACATGATCACTTAATAATGTCCAATGAATATGCACAGCAATAGACAGAACCAGTCGTGTACTACCGAAAGTAAACACCTACCATAGCTGGTCTTAATCTAATTAAACCGGATTCTCGGCCCGACAGACAGGTTGTCTATGCACATAAAGCTACAAATCTCTGCTGGGTGTGAGAGGAAATTAAAAGGCAGGGATTTTGTTGCTAAGATTTTATAGACTTTGATCCAGTAGTCATAATAACATTTGTGAATTTTAGGACAATACATTGGCAGTGCTAAAGAAAATGAAGTCGTCTGCGTATGAAATAATCGAATGGATTGTATATTTCTCAATCGACTAAGAACTTTTGCCGAGATTGCAATTGCTGCAACGGACTCGCAGAGCGCTCCATAAAAACATATATTTTACAATTTGTAAACATTATTACAGACAAGAATATACGCGTTGTAGACAACTATTTTAAAGGCTACGTATTAATAAACGATACATACAAATGTGCAATTAACTTGCAAACAGTGAGCAAGACATATTAATTTAGGTGCAATACAGATTCCTAGGAGCAGCGGGCAACTGTTACTCTTGCAATAATTTTAATTGAACACGTTCAAGTAACTCCTTGCGTGACTGCCGAAGTATTTGCAAGCTAAATTCGAGTTATCCATGTATTAATTTCCTACAGCAGCCGTCAGCGTGTCAATGAGACAATTGATTTATTCGACCAGATAATTCTAAGAGTGTTAATTTATTCAGCAATTTATACCTTCCATAATAAATAGGACTAGCTTGATTTACAAACCAAAATATTGCATGTCCAGTCCACGTAGAACTCTTGCTGGCATAAACAACAGTTTGAGAAATATTTAGTTATCTAATGCAAACACAGTCGTACCAAAAGTAAAAAAGACTATTTTTAGTGTTCACGGTCAAAACGGCAATAACGATAAATTTTTAGATAGCGATCCGCAACAAAACGATTTATACGAATAAAGGAACAAGTTATAACCGCAGACAGGACGATGATAACCAAATAAATTGGAAACTAATTTAAAAAACTTCCGACAGAACATGACATGGGCCGGGAAAATAACATGGGTAAGATGATCTTGAGAATTAAAATGAAGAGGGGCTGATTAAAGCCAATAATTCACTTAAAGAGACAGTCGTGTGAAGCGAATCCGAGGAGGTGTGCCTTCATAAAGCTCCGAATGACAGGAGACGCCCCGCGGCGCCCGCGCAGGCGCACGGCAGATATACTGCACTGCACCTACGTACATCTGCTGCAGCTTTTAATGCACGAGCTGATTTCACGCGATCGCTACCTTTACTTTTTAAATGCCACATTATAATACAGCTTCAGTTAATAAGACCGTCGTCCTTCATCCGCCACGTGTTCGGCATTTGACAAGGCAAATAGAGTGATCCAAATGTTCACGTGTAGCAATTTTGTTATTGTGTGGTCGTTATGTTCGAGTGGATAAGCTGCTAAGCGACTACATTATGAGCAAATTGCGCAAGCCTGACATAACCGTGCCTTGACATTGTTAATCTCACACATGAGGCTGATGCTCGAGGCTCCATACTGAGCCGTGGCCGTCAGTGAACTTCCATAGGCCTTGCTAATGAGCATGGAATATGAATTAGATACAAGGATAAACTGCGTGAAACTGGTATCCAATAAATACAAACTACTAGTAAAGTTTTATACGATGTAAATACAATATTTGAGAAGAATAACCGAAAAATATTATTTTATAATGCCAAAAATCGATCAGAAATAATGAATGCTAAATTAGCAATACATAATTATTATGCGTTATTTTTATAAGACTATACAATAAATGACGCAAAAGCACAAACTGATGAAAAACAACTTGAAGAACGTTGGCAATAACGTTCAACCTTACACCACGCAAGGACAAACCAAATCACTCAAGTACCATAGTTTGACATTGATCACCTCGTTTATTGGCCGAAGTGGAACGTGTAAATGAAGAACTGATACGACACCCTACAACTGTTTAACAAGCCTCTTCAGTGATGAAACTACATCACATCTTCCCAAGGTAATATTCATTCAAACATAGTACAAGATTGGAGATGAGGCAACGAACTTTGTTACGGATCAAATGTTTGACCAGGTTAAATAATTTATTGCAAATGGGAAAGAAAATGAATATGTATAACATGGACAGGAAAAAGAACTAAAGACTGAATAAAAAACATTCTCAGTAGGTCATAAAAAACAAAAGATTCAAATTGCACAGCAAAGAGATTCAAAATTGGTGCTTGTTCGAATGAGCCTGGTGAAAGTGATTCGACGAGTATTGAGAATTTCGGGCCCGAGGGGCGTTCAACTAAAATGTCATCGAATACGCCTTCTTCGGTCTTCGGATAGCAACACGACTTAAATATTTGCATACAACTGCTGGATTCGCGAGGAGAAATTTAGACGCATCACTTTTTAAGAGTTACCATACCAAGCATTGCATCATAGGATTGCTTTTGGTTAATCTTTAACAATAAGGAGAATCAACGACACAACAAAAAGAGAAGAGAAATACTGATAGTTAAGATTTAAAAGGATATCACATAAACTGGTTTAAAAGGTGGACGTTCCTTAAGACTTATAACACTTCACGGGGTAAAAACTGGTATTTTTAAGCATTTGTGTGCATTAGGGCAGGCGTTGAGCTGTACAAACATGCAGTCCTTAGCAAACAACTTACTGGACGCTACTTCCGACGAAGAACGTTTTATTTTTGTAAAGGATTTGTTTGAAAAACACACACTCCTCAGGCTATTTAAGGGTTCGGTTTGTACATCTCATTAAACTCTTGCTTGAAGGAGCGGAGTTACTTGTTTAATATTCCATGCTCAAGCCAGTCGATTTACTTTTAGCAAAGTTAATAGTTTTACATGATATTCGATGCTAACTACAGACAAGAAAAAAATAATGACCTAAACCTAAATGTACACCAAGAACTTGACACGATCCGTCAGTAGACCAAGTCATTAGTCTTCATGACGTATCTCTAGCAATTGCCCTGCTTCCATTTGAGGAGAATGGTTTTATTCAAGGGTTTGTCCGTAGAGATATCTACAGAATACTGATCGCTCTTCTTGAAGCAGGATCATGAAAAAATAGGACGTGGTCATGGTCACTGCTTAGATTTCCGAGCATGTAATAATAAGTCTAGGTATGGTATAAATTTTACAAGCAACGCAGTTCTTCCTGAATGACCCTCATAACTTGTCTTGGCGGAAACTGTTTTTAAAGATTCATCGAAGATCTGCATGGAAAAGCTCTAAGAGCAACCGGACAGGACTAAAAAACTATTAAAATTAGGCGAAAAAACTGTTTTAACTTTTTTAGATTTAAATTCCAATTTCAAAATATCTAAAAAAGACGATTATCTGAAAGATACGGCCAGTATTCAGTTGAATACAGTGTTATAGAGAGTGTGAGAAATAATGCTGTCTTGTAGAACCGGGTTTACCAGTAACTCCAATCGGCTATCAATGAACTTCAGCTGGGGTCGGCATTTATCGCACGAAGACAAAATAATTTCGCCACATAATACTTTCCACGGAGGTTATCTAAGGTCTAACAGCTATTATAACTTTTCACCAAGGTCAATATAAGCCTTATAGCCTAACCGGTGACTAAAAAGACCTGTCATAGAGGTACCATAGAGAAGGGCTGAAGTCCAAAAGTCCTTCTCTTATTCTTTCTCTGTCTTTCTCTTTTCAGGTCTTTTTTATTCAGTGGTCAGCCTGGTAGAGATTCTTGTATGTGGTATATTAATGCTTATTATTAGGATAATCATAATCTATTACACATTCTGTGTCATAATCATCATTACAATGCATTTTCTTTTCAAAGACGTGGTTAAAAAATGTCGAGTAAAAGGTTAGGTCTATAGAAAAAAACACATTAAAATTATGCCTGATGCGGTATAGATACAATACAATTTATCCTATCCTAATAGCTAAAGAATGCTCAGTAAATAAAGGGCTTCCTAGTAATATCATAGAGAAATAAAGAATAATGATTTGACTTTAATAGACGGTTAACTATGTCGAGTTCTTTTTTATAAAGGAGATAAGGAGATATAATTAAGAAATAACCATCTGTGGCTTCTTTACTGACTATAATTTAGTTTTTCAATGCTACTTGGACATAATTATCGCTGGATCTACGTGTTATCACGTTCCATACCCTATTGAAAAAAAAAACAACATAGACATTCCCATTAATCCAATGGTTATAAAACTCATAATATCATTGTTGAAAAGGGAGAGTGCAGTCCATGGTGCAGTCGTAATATACGGGTAGGAAATTGCTGGATCGATTCCGTGGCCACTTGTGGTTTCAATATCCAATTACCCGCTAGTTATACTATACCCTTACCTTGTAACTATAGTTATGGTAGAGGGACGAGGGTAAGTAATAATGATAATGACTTTGATAATCGAAGTCGAAGGGACATTTCCGTAATGTCATCTAGTGAATAAGTTGGTTTTAGAAGAGTTCTTTACGAAACGGAATCTTTTCTGAATAAGAAAGAAAATAATAAATTCGCCTCGGGCCACGACCTCAGGCAGGATTCGAACCTGCGCCTCTGGATTGCCGGTCCATTGCACTACCAACTATGCTACCGAATGCTTTTCTGAATGTTGAAAAGTGCTAACTACATTGCTAGACACAGCTCAGTATGTTGTCATATTCATTTTACAAACAGAAATCTATACAACTCTTACAGGGTACTCAATATAAATGTCATATTTATTTTAATACCAGAAATCTAAACCTGTGACATTTCTTCTTCCTCATTCACGGTAGAAGTATAAGTACGCATTTAAAAGGCGACAACCAGAATACCTGATATTCAAAATCACGACCGAATTTTCAATGGCCGTGACCTTACAGCTAATAGTTCCGGGTGCAAAATAAAAGTATCAACTCAATTCTGTTATAGCTGTTACTCGACCCACATCCGCAACCAGGTCGCGGCGAAATCGCAATGTAATTTCGCGAGGTAGGTACATTTTTTTGGACCACTTTTACTTTGACACCAAAGTGTTGTATGAACGAATTCAGCGATGACACCAATTTCTCTTTCAATGGCCGGTGAATAGCATGAAACGGGGCTCCTTCCTTCATTTTGGAGTTTTAAGTAAATGGACCAAATGTGAATGTGCATAAAATAGGAGCGGCCAAATTATGACGTATCCTGGCCGTAAATCTTGCAGCGAATCTATTCAGCTTTCTAGACGATCACAGAAACCACAGGATATTCCTAAAACATATTTAATGATTTTTATATGCAAAAAGTAACTAGATTTACATAAATAAAAAAGACGTTTTTCCCCACATCTTCGACACCGCATCACGTACGTCATCTGCACGCAAATCCAACCTGCGCAAGAGCAGTTAAACTTTCTCTCTCGTACGCATCTTAATTTAGGTATAAATATTCGCAAGCCGTAAGAAAAAAAATACACAGACAGTAATGCGAAACCGCTCAGGCTCAGCCTATTAACAAAATAAATAAAATTTCTGATCAATAAATTGAGTATATTGCTAATGTAGAAAATTCAACAGTTTTGCCTCATCTCAAATGTTTCAATGTTCAAGTTAAGTAGGTTAGGTCTAGTCTAACAACTCTTGATTGATCGATTTGCATTATCGCTCGGTTATCGATACTAAAATATCGATGAGCAACACTAGTTCCATTGAAGTGATCTTCTAACTAGGGCAAGAGCAGAAAGACAGAGACCTACTTAGGGAACAATACGCGAAAAACGCACCTCATTGTTGAGATAGAGTAACTTGGTCGAGAGCGAAACGAAAGAGCATTACTTTCGTTTGTCGGCCACCGAAAGTCGACTTTTACTTTCCGTATAGAAGAAGCTCAGGTATTACCGCGTGGAGCGAGCATTTCCTACGATTGATGGCGGGGAGGAACTGGAGGAAGACCAAGCAATGACGCGCCGTAGGAGACACTTTATGTCAAGCAGTGTATATTGATAGACTGTGGATGATACTCCTTCTTTGACGCATTCATATATGAAAATTAATCATTGACTTTTTCACAAAAAAATTGTCAAATAAAAGACAAGTTGTGACGATCTAGATCTGATTTTCAGTTCGTCGGCCTTATCTACGCTAGACTAAGAGGAAGAATAATACCCGCAGCGTTGGCATATCTAGTTTGTTGCCAAGGACTTTCTTCTTGGCCAAGAGGAAAACCGCCTGTTAAGTGACAGTAGAATTCTATGAGAACTAGTTAAATACCGACCGAACTGGTCTTCGAAAGCGAAAACTTAATTACTTTCGTCGGAGCCGATAACCCAGATGTGGACCAGAGAAGTGCTTAGATGACGTAAATGTGGCATTACGTCTTTATGGGATGCTGGTTATGAGAATTAATAATCTAAATATGGTTCTAAACGTCTATAGATGGACATTTCTGAAGTAGGTAAACTTCAAAAGCTATCCCTGTCTTGAGTTCGCCATATTGTCACCTGTAGGTAGAATAAACAAAAGAATCAAGACCTACAGGTCCTATAAAAAAAGTTCGCTTTTATGTTACCGGTTAGTTTTTAGGGTTCCGTACCTGGAGGGTAAAAACGGAACCTATACTGAGACTCCACTGTCCAGCGTCCGTCCGTCCGCGTCTATCACCAGTCTGTATCTCATCAACCGTGACAGCTACACAGTTAAAATTTTCGCAGATGATGTATTTCTGATGCCGCTATAATAACAAATTCTAAAAACAGAATAAAATAAATATTTAAAGAGCTCCCATACAACAAACGTGATTTTTGCCGTTGTTGTTTAGATAATGGTACGGAACCTTTCGTGCAAGTCCGACTTGCACTTGGCCGATTTTTTTTCTTTTATTACTAGGTTTTTAGAATAACATGAATGGTCTGTGGAAAGTCCTTTCACGGCTCTACATCTATAAATAGCGAGTCAATGACGAAAAGAATTGACGTCAACGCCTGCATAAACTTTGAATCTTGATTTAGATAACAATAAATGCAGGTAAGTGCGTCTGTTTAGAAAATACATTTCACTTTTTCCAAAATTTTCATCAGGGACTAACATTTATCTACATGTAGGTAGATCTAATGATCTGATGGTACATATTTTTTTATAATTTTACAGTTCAAAGGGTTCCCAATTCCGTTTTTCCTTTATCATCCTACTCTACTAATATTAGGTATACCTAAATGCGAAAGTAGGGATGATTGAATGTTTGGTCCTCAATCACGCTTCAACCACTGATGGATATGGATATAGGGGTGAAACTTGGCACACATTATAGGTCCAGGTCCATCCCGGTGATAGGACATAGGCACCGTGGGAAAACCTATATTTGCACGGGAAAAAAATCGCGGGCTGAAAGCTAGTATAAAGATAAATATCATAACGATAATTTTAAAAGCTACGAATATTTTTAAACTCGCGATAGAGTATGTAATAAGCCGTAACAGGTTGTAGACTCAGAATGTACTAATTAACTTCTAATTTTACATCAGAAATGGCTGTAATTACGTTTTAACTGGGGGTCTTAAAATTCTCAGTTTTTGTATAAGTGCCTACATTGTGTTTTATGATAAAACTACATGTATAATCTAATCAGTATAATGTTAAAAACTATGTCCCTAATGGTTGCTAAAGGGTTGGTCTTACCACAAAATATTAATTTGACATTTTTCATGAAATCTGCTGGACATAAAACCTATAGATAAACTCAACCCTATTCATCAAAAAATGCTCTTGATTTTTTTTTTAATCTAACGACTCCTATTCCAATTAAAGAACAGATACAGCTATCCGGGTCAACGACCGATAAGAAGAAGAGGCTTTATCAGCAGCCTGAAGTACAGTCAGCAGAATAAACACTTGTACAGGTTTACTCTTGGCTTATAAAAAGATATTAAACTGATATTTATAAACCTACCACTACATCTATATACTATTAAAGACAAGATATATTTTGAAAAAGCACTATGAGCTATGTAAAAGGTGCATGATGTGCACAAAAACCAAGAAAACATACATACATACATATAATCACGCCTTTTTCCCTAATGGGGTAGGCAGAACGTAAACAACCTAAACAAAGGTCGTTCCGCCAAGTCTGACAAGTTTTGAGGGTTATTCCAGATAGATCTGTATATTGCTAATAGTGACAGGTTGTCAGCCCATCGCCTAAATTACAATACTGAAACCCTTGAATCCCTTAGCTGGTTTTTACAGCATGCCCAGGAAGAAATGCAACTGGCACTACATTCTATGTTTTTCTATCACTCCCAGTCCAGCATGGAAGTAACCAAGAAAACATAGTAAACTGAAATAACAGTTATGAGGAAATCTCTGACGTGAAGCTGTAGGCGAAAAGTTCCCGTACAAAAATAATTTGTGGTTTTTTGTAAGCTTATAAACATTACTATTTTCACACGTTTCCTGAGATTTGTACAACTGTAACAAATTTTTTACGTTCTTATCCATCATGAAATACCTATCGCAGGGCACAAAGAATTAAAATTGTGTCTCCTTACTTTCTGAAGACTGTACGTACAAGTATTTGCATCCCACACACAGATAGTACGTACGTACCTAACTGAGAATACTCAAGCGATAATTAAAAAGATAAACCTAGTATTGAAAAAAAACTGTTTCAGTTTTATTACTCTGTTATTTTCTTAGTGGTCAGAGGTTATCAGGGCCTGTTTTCTTTTCAGGTCAATGTCTTTCTATCACTTACTGTATTTATGGTCTTGTTTAATGTAAATTACGTAACTATTTCACAATCAAAGTTATAAAATATCAACAAAATACATGTAACGACTGGGTGATCGTGTCGAAGAAAGTCTCAATGAACCCTCGTGTCAGATTTGATAAAGGCATCCGACTTATTTTACGAACGACTATTATCAAAAACCGGGACCGGAACTGGCGACATAACATGCCCTCCGAAGGACAGAAACTCTTACTTAATATTCAGATCAATCAATTCGGCCTGTATTGTCCTACTGGGAACATAACAATAAATGTCACAAAATATTTACTTAATTAAAGTAAATATAAACAAAAACATGCAAACAATTAGATAATAATTATGCACAATATTGTTCCCTATGATAGCACTATCACTGCCGAAATTACGTCCTAGCCTAGTATACATACCAGATAACAGTTATTTAAATAACCTAGTATTGGTATCAATGAGTATACTGCAATTTATGAACTAGTAGCGCTTAGAATTCATCTATCTGAATGTACTTGATCTACTTTCATAATTAAATTATTAGCTGTAGTAGTAAAGTAGATGTTTATAGATTTTATTGCTAAGTTTAAGTTATAATTTGGATTGACTGCAAATTGGCCTCGATTCGGCGTAAGCCAGATTTAACAAAAATGAAACCATACCCGTCATTTTACGTCTTTAGCGAACAGAAAAGGATGCAATCTGGAAGCAATATACTCGGACTATATGGATATTCCTTTGAAATTCGTTCGTTCGTTCTATGTTACAGGATTATAATAAGTCCGTCTACACTGCCATCCTTTTCTGTTCGCTCAAGACGAAAAGTGACAGAACCAAACAAAAATAAGTTAAGTTGGGTTTGCAACAGAATCGGCAGCATTGCTTTATATATTTTGCATTTTTTATAGATTCAATTAAACAACCATTTGTAATCCCCATAAGTAGTTGTTATATTTGGGGCTTCCACCCTCTTCCTCCTGGCCTGACCTCCAGACGGCGACCTTTGCCGCTCGTTGTCGAATGCTCCAACAATACAACAGCTTCCGAGAAAGCATCTAATTGAATGTTCACTCGACTCAAACAGTTTACGAAAAATAACGAGTTTGATGTCGTCTTTATTTGACTCAGAAGTTCATACAAGCTGTGTCTTTGCTTGTATGTTTTGTGGTGCTCCTGTGTTTGGAAGAGTTTGCAAATATTTATAAACATTAATAAGTGGCGTCACCTCGTGTCGGAGGCCAAAACTCACTTTGGGTCGCTGAGCCAGCGTAGCGTAGTAAGTATAAACTTAGTTTTATTTGGATTTCCGTTTTATGTTAAACAGGAGTAACGTAGGCTTACCTACCCTTTTGCCGCGGGAAAATACCTTATTTCCGCCAATATCCACCGCTTTTCCTTTCCCTTTATTAGCTACCTTGACACCAGGGTTCATCGGGTCGTTATTCGTGTTTCGATTCTAGTACCACAATAGAGCATCATCTCCCTAGCCTTTGTCCCGTATTTCATCTAGGGGATTGAACGAGGGCACTGGTTTTTACTCAGAGCGACTGCGATCTGACCCACCTGATGAAACCAGACCCAATCCTAGATTAGGTTTTTGCCAGGTTAGTGGCCAACCTGGCAAAATACTTAGCAATGGCCTCTGACATAGCTTAACAACTAATATCTACGATATTAACCGGGACCCACGGCTAGACGTGCCTTCCGAAGCACGGAAACGCTCGAGTTGTATACCACTACCGGTCACCCATCTATGGCCTGGCCACAGCGATGAATGCTTAACATTCGTAATCGTTATGAATAAGCACTAACCATTTGACCACGAGCGCTTCTAGTACCACGATATTAGCCCACTTGGCACAATTTATGAAACATTTATCTACTCGTTTGTGTACATTAGTGATAAGGATACAAAATATAGGATAAAATGCAATTTCGTAACACGCATGCTAGATATGGTAGATAACCTTTGCTGCTTCATGAATGACGAATTCTATCAGATAGTCATTTTATTAGAAACCAGTTTTTCGCCTTTCCGTGGCATGGGCAGGAGATTTTCCGTGGAAACTATTTGTTTGCCCGCGGTAAAATGTTGCATACCTCCGTTTTCAGGATCCCTCGCTTCCTCTCTATCTTTCTGTTCATATTATTAGTCATCATCATCATCATCAGCTCATATACGTCCCCACAGAGGGGCACGAGCCTATCCATATTATTAGTACATATTAGAGGTTTGTTGTTGAGGTAAAAAGTGGCTTTAGTGCTTATCCATAGGTACGTAACTTGGGTTACAGCACACAAGTAAGGCAAACCAGCAGCCGTGAGATAAATAAACTTCTGTGCAGCTTTAATTGCATGATTTTATATTTTTAATCTCCCACAGATAAAGTATTTTATTTTCCAGCCCTCCAACACTATAAATATAATGAAGATGGTATGTTAACTCTTTATCAATTCTAAAAGAGAATGTAGAGCACATCTTTTAACGTAAAAATTGGAAAAAGTAAAGCCTATAAAAATTAAATATTTATAGGTTAAAATATATATTTTATAATAAAATTTTCATTGCTTTGTAAAATAATCTAATGTATTCGATTGGTAAACCTATCAATCATACAGTTTACTATGTGGGCGTACCTACGCGTGTTTATATCGACGCATCTATTTGTATTTCTATACTAATTTAATCTACAATTTACATCAACGACAAAAGTACTACTGTATTTGGTCTACTTTACCTCTATCTTATAAAAAATATTAGAAATAGACAGTTTAGGAGCATAGCTACCAATGTACCCTCAATAAAGGCGAACATTGTTGATCATGCACTCTGGGAAGTAACTGTAGTTTCAATACAGGGAACGCTGCAGACTGCTTCCTGGATTTGTTCCTCAACCGGCTTTTTTTTTATGGTCCTACATCGGCCCCGCACCCACAACATGGATATTTGTATTTAGAACCACATGTTTTATTTTAGGTGCGCCTGCACCGATCCCCACGCACTTATATGTTAATTTTATTACATCAACTAAAAACATCCCAACCGGTTTGATTTCGAAAAGGAACGCAAGTTGACATAAAATAACGACCTTCGAAATGTACCTTCAAATCACTTTAAAAACGTTCACTACAATACTCATATATTTACTCGAATAACTCAGATATACAATAGGGCTCTACAAAATAAACCAAAACACAATGCCGACAAGAAAATATTGAGGAAGCAACTTACGAGGTGTCTCGGCGAGGATCCTAGACAGGGCGCGACGAATTCCGTAGAATGATCTAATCTTATTGGACTAGTTTTGTAATGGTACTAGTTTTTTTGCTTGGACACTAGCAGCGCATCACCCGGCGTGATGGGAACCGTCGGAGTTCAGGTGTAGCGAGTCTGCGAGGAACTGTGCGCAGTCGCGACGCGCGTGCTCGCCGGCGGCGGAATGCCGGTGCTCGGCGGCCGTCGGCGCGCGCTTGTCAACAAACGAAGCCCTGGTGGGGGCCCCGAAAAGCCTCTCGGAGTCAGAGCCGAAGTCAGCCGCTCACTTACGTCACTACTGCCCCCCGATACGCCGCCAACGTGAGAGATACGGTAAGAACGTATCTGCCCAATATTCGGCTCGAAATGACTTGCACTATTTTGGGAAAGATAAGCAAAGGAAATGCAAGGCATGGTATGCAACCGATAAGGCTGAAGAAAGAAAACTCCCATAACAAACAAGATAGACAAAATATTTGACTCACATTTTGACTAGTAGGTAATTAGGTAAGATTAGGCTGTCGTTGTGTGACGACCCTGACGATTTCTTATTCTTATGGTAGGTATATGGTTTGAGATATTTATTGCACTAATATCAATATTATCAGCATCTAAATAATACCATCGCCGTTAGCTTTCCTAATAAGGTGTTCTTACTGATAAAACTTTTATGACTCTACACAGGCGATCCTAAATAAATTCAAGATTTTATTAGTCATGCACGTTATAGACAAATTATAACCTGAATAAAGTATGTACAGGTATTCCTGACTTGGCCTCAGTGCAGCAAAATTATGGTCATGTGGATTGCATAGGTCCAGTCGAGAATATTCAACATTCGCATAGTTAAACCACTTTTTGTTCACTTCCTTCGAGTTGCTGCATTTAAAAATATGCACAAGTCAACCACCTTAGCAGTAAGTCTCGTTTAGCCACAAATCCGCAAGATATATTTGCAGTTAAAGCGATTAAACCTTTGGAATCCATATTATGAATAGTTGATCCGAGTGGAAAAACAGGAAATCAAGAAGAATAACTTAACACGCAAATATAACTTGTATTAAAAAGAGTAGCGTCGAACTGTGTAAATTTCCTTTCATAAATACCGAGCACTATTATAAAAGATGTACGAACAGCAAAACATGTTTAAATCGTCCATATTGTATTTCATCATCGACCTGATGAAAGTCAAACGCTGGGAGCAGTAGATGGATGTAAGTGAAATATCGGACGCTGACGCAGTTTGCGCGTTGTTAATATTTATGTGGAATATAAAGCAGCCGATTAGTTACATAAAAATGTTTATTCTCCTCCCATGTTTCTATGTAAACTTGAATTTTTAACCATACTGTTTATGGAAACTATTCAGATGTTGCGCACGTTGGGCGTTGTGATTGCGTTTTGTTGAAAATGCTAAATTGCTCTATTTTGCTAGTTTACGCATCATATCTGCCCGGAAAATTGGCATACGAAACAGGTTAACTTATGTACACTACATACATTTATCTATAATTTATTTTGAATTCAATTCTACTAAAAAATACACATTCCTTTGCTGTAATTTTTCATGGATTCCTTTGCTGCCATTTTTCATGGAAGTGCAAGTAAAATGTCTCTAGGTATATGCGCTGTGCCAGAAATAAATAATTTGTTTTGTACCAATCCTACAAAGAAACTATAATAATATCACGCAAACCGTTATTATTACAAGTTACTCATTTACATAACATAACATTAGAACATTACAAATAAACTTAACTTTTCTTAAAAGATAACTAAAACTTTTCTTGTTAAACATGTTCCTTCTACGCACGAAATAATAAAATAATGTTCTCAATCATCTTCTTTTTTGATGAGTTTCTTTCCCTTATCAACAATCTGTTGAAGTTCACAGTCTTGCACTATTTGAAAGATCTTGGTTTTAGCTTTATTCAAATAGAACGGATTCAAATTAACCAACGTGGCTTCAACAGCTTTAAGAAAAGGTTTGATACGTTCATGTGATGTGGAACCTACATCATTGTTTGAGAATTCATTTGGTTTATTATCATCATCAGTTATATCTGAAGGATTCGCTTCAACATTGTCGCTATCGTCTTCAACGACATATATTTCTTCAGTTTTCACAGTTCCAGAATCATCTAACTTATCAACGCCATCATCGTTGTCTTTAATAGTACTTTTCATAAATGCGACCAGAAATCTTAAGTATTTTTCATACTTGTAATTGGACTTTTTCTGCTTATGTCTAAGATTACGACGCACGTTGTCCCTTATATTGGCCCAGCGAGCTTTGCATTCAGGTACTGGAAAATAGAATATTGTTTTATCAGAGCTAACTACTTATATTCCTACGGGTATCGTAAAAACCAACTAAGAGATATAACATAACTGGGAAATTATAGTATCTATCGCAGATCGGATAGCAGCGCTTCCTGCGAATGCAACATTTTACACTACGGTCGCCAACCCGCTATGGCAACTCAACCCTTAGAATGTGGGAAGCCAACATCCAGAACGCTTCTATTAGACTTCTATTAAACCTGGGCAACTAAGGTACCCGTGTGTATGTTTTTTGTGGTGAAACTTTCGTATAATGGGACTAGGCTGTTTAAAAACTCCAACACTAGGGTTCTTCAGGTCTTTCTACTCGAAACCCACAAGACAAGAAGAAGAATGGGACTAGGAACCTATTTGGTTTGTTTATCGTTCTATCCTGCTTATTCGTTCAAATACTCCTTAAATATCTCACCCGTTTTCTGGACAGCATCACCAATTTTGTGCCAGACTATTTCCCGTTCATCTCTATGCGCAATTCCAACCTTACTGTTATATATGACGGGGTTTTCCCCAACTATTTTAATGAGCGTTAAGTCTTGATCTCTTGTAAACGACGGCATATTGAAGTCTTGTGACAGCAGACTGGAGACTGCAACCCTGAATACAAGTAATATTGCTTTTAACAGTAGGTCCCTTAAATAAATTTTCATGATCCTTTTAGAAATAGTTGTGGGGTATTTTTATTTTTGGACATAACTTCTACGCAGAACTAGAATTCCAAATAATAATGTAGAGAATGAGCTGCCTCTTCTTTTTCCCGGGTATACTGTAAAAGTATAGTACCGTCTCGCCGAATTGCATATAGGTAAGTAAATAATACGTTCCTCAAATCCTCAAATCCAGGAAATGGGCAGCAGCGTTCCCTGTGAATGGAAAACTTCTACTGCGCTCACCAACCCGCCTGCCAAGCATGGTGAGTATGGCATATACCCCCAATTTTGGGGAGCCCCATGTCCAGCATTGGACTGTTGTGGCTGATGATGATGAATTAATACGTTAGAACAGGTAATCCGTATCTTCAGCGGCTAGACTAACTCGCAGAACTGTTTCAGTATACTGTATATATCCATTTGTAAGACGCTGCGAAATGCCTTTCCTAGGAAATTGATGCTCTGTTAACGTGAGGGCATGAGGGGTAGGCATGGTTTTACTTATTTAATAGTAAGGCATCAAGATCATGAGCTTATAAGTGCTTATCTCTGCCTGGGTATTTTTTTTGTCCCATTAGTGACAAAAAATGCATTTTTGGTGGAGTGATAAGTTATCATTATCAGCTACAGTGCCTGTTTACGGATAGCGGAGCGTTTTCTCGTATACCACTCTATGGATTTTGGATTTAAATGAATTTTTTTACACAGACAGGTAGACTTTAAACTAGTTTCCAAATATCACTATGATATCAGTACATATACATACATACATATAATCACGCCTTTATCCCTAATGGGGTAGGCAGAGCGTTAATGACCTAAACGTCTGACAAGTTTTGAGGGTTATTCCAGATAGATCTGTATATTGCTATATAGTGACAGGTTGTCAGCCCATCGCCTAAATTACAATACTGAAACCCTCAAATGCCTTTGCTGATTTTTACAGCATGCCCGGCACGTTCTATGTTTTTCTATCACTCCCAGTCCAGCATAGATGTATGTACACACATGTAGTTACATAACAGACGTAATCACTAACGCTGATTCAACAAGTGTAGAGCACTTAGCTTTTCTATCAAATTCAATATTGTACGATTGAGATAAATTGACATTTTACAATTTGTAAATGACAAATTGATCGCCCTCAGTCCAACCGGTCCAACCAAAGAAGCGAATGTCACAAGAAAAATTTAAAGCCTTCTAGAATCTTCCGAATGGTGTGATGAGAATATCTGCTCTACATTAAAAAAAAACATCCGTACGTTAGGAAAACCTCCGAAGAAATATTTTCGGAAAAACATTTCCAATATCGAGGTGTATGCTACAATTTAGATAGGTTATAGTCTAGCTAGGGAGTGAAGAAGAATTATTGCCATTTAAGATCTTTTTAACCACCAGATAGCCCTCTGGTGGTTCTCTTCCATGCTGGACTGGGAGTGATAGAAAAACATAGAATGTGCCAGCTGCATCTCCTCCCGGGCATGCTGTAAAAACCAGCTAAGGGATTAGAGGGTTTTAGTGTATTGCAATTTAGGCGATGGGCTGACAACCTATAGCAATACATATGACCATCTGAAATAACCCTCAAAACTTGTCAGACGTGGCGGAATGACTTTTCGGTCGTTTTCGCTCTGCCTACCCCATTAGAGATAAAGGCGTGATTTTATGTATGTATGTATGTATGATAGCCCTCTGTTATGATTATCGTTACGATTATAGCATTGCAATGGTGCTAGTCTAATTCCTAGCCGAATTTCGAGTGAGATTCGATAGTAACGCTTGTCTTTACAATGTCTTTGATATTCGACAGGTCAAATTGATACTATCCCATGATACTATCGACTGATTGGATAAATTAAATGCTATTTTTTTTCTTAAACGACAAAACCAACATGACGATAATATTATCATGACGACATTTTACGCTGATAAGAATCAGTCAATATTCTAGACCACTCTTTTTCAAATCCAAATTTCAGAGAGGTTCAATACACTTGAACTAAATATGTTACAAAAATCGTTAAAATGCAACTACCTCAAAATTAAACTAATAACATGGTCACAAAATGAATGCGAATATGACACACTTCACGCTTTCTGACTAGGAAAGTGAAAAAGTGGTCGTAGAATGAGGTAATGTCTGCGGCAAACGCAGAGTGTGGAGCTGTGGTGCCAACCCTAATGTTTAACGGCGGATTTACATAATTAAAATTATCGACCGTCCCGATTTTATGCAGTCGTCATCATCAGCTCATATAGGCCCCCACCAAGGGGCATAAAGCTATACCCTAAATTTTGGGCGATCGAGACTTAGTCGACCACGTGGGCCCAGTGGCCCAGTAGTTCCAGTACGGATTGGGCGATGTATTTTAGTCAAATCTGAGTCTCATTGTCTGACTGAGAGCGATAAAAAACATTATAGGTACCCAAGTCATCATCTCTTTAGCCTTTTTCCGTATTTTATGGGTTCGGCTACCTAATTTAGAGAATTGAACGAGAATACTGGTTTTTATACAGAGCGACTGCTATCTGCCTTTCGCATCCCAGAAGGGAAATTAAATTCAATCCTAGATTAGGCTTTTGCCAGGTTATTAGCCAATCTAGCTGTCCAAGATTTTAAGCCGCCAAATGGCCTCTGACATGGTTTAACAATTTCATATCTACGATATGTCTAGAGACGCGTTGCTCTAAGGTTCATAGAGAAAGCAAAAGTATTGAGTGTTCTCATCTCTTCCCTCCTATATCGTAAAATTCGACCAAAGCAAGAATGAATATGGCAAATACTTTACGTACATTAGACGCGGAGAGACACATTCCCTCAGGGGAGCTCTATTTGGAAGAGACCAATCTAAAAGAGCCAAGTTCGTCCAGCACTGACTATTGTAGCTGTACGGTTATAGTATAAAGCCTAAAATACGAACAGTGCGACCGAAATATCAGTTCAGCTGGGAGCGTCGCCACTATAGCTGTCATCGCTTCATTCCTGTCAGTGTACCATAGCCAAATATTAGTTCCAAGTATCACCACCGCCACCTGAACAGATAAGTCGGTGGCACTGTACGCTGTTTTCCAGTCAAGTAGGGTTGGCAAAACCACGGGCAAGTGTTGAGTAGACTATCGGCATTCACCGTCCGCGCTCACTTTCATTGGGATCTTGTCGAGAACCAGTCTCGGGAGCTAAGCCCTTCTAGTGGTAAAGAAAATCATAAGTCGATGAACTGTGGAGCTGGTCTTGTGGTGGTTAATCAATTCCGTATTTAGAACCTTGTCATTTCATGGTTACGCTAGAATAGATTTTGAAACAAAGAAGATAGTTTCGTTAATTGCTTGCTTACATTGTTCTAGTCACTAGAATCTAGTGTTTAGTAGAGTCTATTGGGACAGTTCATAAGTTATACATGGTTATATAAGTTTCTATTGATTTATTAAATGCAATAAAAAATTAATTAAAATTTTGGAACATATTAAGATACTTATTTTTGTTTGTTCTTTGTGTAGACCATGTGTAAACAAAACTAAATGGACTGATGTATCATGGACCACCATTTCACCCAAGGCAGATACAATAAATTTACCCACCATGGGAACTAAATAATTTTTTATTTTTTATTGGTTAATTCACATACACATCTTCATTATATTTATAGTGTTGGAGGGCTGGAAAATAAAATACTTTATCTGTGGGAGATTAAAAATATAAAATCATGCAATTAAAGCTGCACAGAAGTTTATTTATCTCACGGCTGCTGGTTTGCCTTACTTGTGTGTGTAAATGTACGTACCTATATGCACTATGTGTGTAAGTTTGCTTATAGTAAACTTGAGGTTACGCACACAAGGGTGCATCTCTATACACACAACCACAAATATGGCCGAACGGCAGTTGTGAGCTAAAAATACTATATAACATTAATTAGTGATAGTAAATAAAAAATACAAGGTATAACTCTATTTTGCTAGTTAATAAATTACTTTGTCATATAAATGTTGTTATAATTGTAGTACTATGTGTTAAGACTTCATAATAAATATTACCTACAATACATAGAAGTAATAAATAATAATTCAATATATTCACATAATAATTAAATAATAAATATGGACTGTAATATTTTTATGAAGTTTGATGAGAGTGTATATAAATGATAAAAATAGTACTACTAGTAGTTTCTACCTGTGAAGTGTAAACATAAATAAGTACCTAATTAGAATCATTATAGTCAGGAACATATGGAAAAAAGGGAAGTTAGTTCAGTAAAATGTATACTTATTGCACTGAACTACTATTATACTAGCGTATTTGGAACAGCCATCACGAAAATACGACATGTCCCCAAAATTCAATAAGGCGTCCGCACGAATTTCGTCCGTATTTAATTTTAAAGCGTTTATATTGACGTAATTACTTATGAAGACTTATTCTTTTTATATTGATACCCAGTGCGAAATGTTTCTAACTTTTTAACTCTTTTTTATTAAAAAATCGAGTCTGACCACTAGTATGAACATGAGTGCATGCACACATATTAAATGGGACAAAAAGTGCTTGGATGATGTCTGCTCCATACATAAGCTCAGTGAATTATTGTTGATATTTTGTCACAAATACATGAGGCTTACGTACCTTACGCAGTCGTTTCGTCACAGCACAGCAGCGTTATTATACTTTTACTTTCGTCGGGAAAGCCTAGGTCGACCGCGGGCTCTTCTGGCTGAAACTACGATAAACCAGCCAGGAAACAATACTGGCTGCCAGCACTGACCCAACTACAGTCCAATAGTCGACGCTCAAGTCCCACAAAGCCTTCAAAAGTCCTAAATTGCCTTCAACCACTTCACCCAAAACCGAACCGAACAACACTTCGTTTCCGCAACAAGAACTCATTACAAAACACAATATAATAACGATAAATAATTTGCTACTTATTCAGTTACACGGATTATAGACTAAAATATAATTAAATTATAGTTATTTTTGTAAATTTTGACCTAATATTTGCATCGGCTTATAAACATCTGACAATGACAGAATGACATGACATATGTATTTTTGACAGCTGATTAAGATTGCCATAAAAATATTTTACCCTAAAATAATGAAAAATTTGGGAGTCTGTACCTTTCTCTTGAAGGAGAAGGGTATCTTTGACTCCACGACGTGTCTCAATATTAGACTCTCCCTTATATAATTTATCAATAATTTACGTGACATTGGCAGAATTGTGACTACACAAAAGCCATTAATTAAGAATTGACAAATTCAGCGCCCTCTCCAGGAACTTACAAGTATCGTGCAAATAAACTTCCATTCCCCTATTTTAATCTCCTTTTCGAGTAAATCGAAATCAAAGCTTTTGCTTTAGTTTCCCTGACCACGAATTAAAAAGACCTGAAGATTGAAAGACAGAGAAAGAATAAGAGAAGGACGTATGGATGGACTTCCTATAAACCCTTCTCTATGTATCCAGACCTTCCGATCCTTTCTTCCTTCCTTCCTTAAATCGGACAATGAGTAGCGCAATCATCCATAAATCGGACGTCCGATTTCACTACACAGTCCGATTTAAGGAAGGAAGAAAGGATCGGAAGATTCGGAAGGTCTGGATCGTGCTTTAGTTATATTTTCTTTCTTACATATCATAATTTAAAAAAAAAACTAGCTAGAAAATCAAGAGAAAAGAAGAGCAAAGCCCAAATCCCAGTGTAGTTTTTGTATTATGGGACTTTTAATTATGTAAAGTGTTAACATTGGTGGAAAAAAAAAAACAAATATCAAGTGTGACAACATCAGAATTTTGGCGTCCACTACCATCTAGTGTAGATTTTGTGAACTACAAGTAAAAGAACGGTGTGGATCGTCAATATCGTCATGCCAATTTTTATCGAAGTCTGTTCAGTCGTTAAGATCTGTCTGGATATGAAAGAGCAATAAATAGAGTTACTCCTTAATTTTATAAATAGTACCTACCATTATAGACAGTATGAATGGAGTAATTCTATAATGAAATTAATGAATAAAACAATAATTCAGATCACGTATTATTTAATTATTATTTTTATAAATAACTTTTATCTTACTTAGATAATATTATCCATCTGAACTGAATACATAATTTAAAGAAAATAATAATTGTTGAATCAGTATTTTTACAAAATGCAAATAAGTTTGACAGAATAAGGTTATTCTGAAGTTAAAATTTTATAAACCTAAGTTTTAGGTTTGTAGTAACTAGGTACGCTTCATTCATAATTTTATAAAATAAAGTTACTTGTTTTATAAATCGTAAGGTAAATGCGTTGGTCACAGGATTGGAATATTTTTTGTCTACAAAGACATTAAATATATAAATTAATCTAAATTAAATTATAATGTACACTTTAGTTATTGAAAACTGAAAAGTAATCAATACTTAATCTTAAAACTAAAATAATACTAGAATGAAAATGTCAGCTAATAAAGCAATTCAAATTGAAGCTTTGTCGTAAAAAATCAATGCAACACACAATTCCTATGTGAGAATGGTCTAAAAAAATAAACTTATGTTATAGTCGGATTTTTGGCTGTGCTGGGTTAATTTTGATAGGTGAACTGGTAATAGGTTTCTTTGGGCTTAATTTGTTTGGTGATCTCATCACCACATCGACAGCCTTTCTTAATATTTGGTGTTCGCTCTTCTTGTACTCCTCTGATAACTGGGAGAGGTCTAAATCCGCGTCAATTACCAGCACCTGCAAATGTTAAGAATTATTATTGATTTTTGAAAAGTAATGCAATATGATATGGATGTCGTAGGAAGATTTGATAATTCGAATCTTCGCAAAAATCCTAGGTTAAAAAGTCTGTTTTTTTTTTTGTAAAGAAACTCGTCGTTCTAGTAACATTTGATATCCATAACTGAAATAAGAACGCCTGATTGGTCGGTTAGCGCACCCAAAATAAGATCTCCTCTGACTGTATGACGTTTTAAATGACAATATAAACGCATGTTAACCAATCTGAATAAGTTTAAACCAGTAAGTAAAAACCTAGGCAATCAGAGTTAAGGATATCAAATGATAGTAGAACAGTAAGTAACTTTTTCCAGTAAGATTTGACAATGCTTTTACCATAGTATAATTATCCGTGTTTTCGCAAAATGTCTAGGATTTTCGCAAAGTTTCGAATTATCAAATTACCCTACAACATGGATATCAATGCAATTATTGTTATCTCAAGTGCAATTCTGATTATGGTCTTGCACAAGATTAGAGCAGAAAGTACTCCAAACCTAATGAAAAACCTTTTTTTGCTTGACTTTCAGTTTATGCTAACTATAATATTTATAATAATGTATTATGTAATGAAATAATATTTCCTACATATCATGTAGATCATATTCAGCCTAGTACATGAAAATTAATGGTTAAACTTACAGGAGCCGGGCATTCAGCATGTGTTCTGTGTATGAGCCAGTCCTCATGAAGTTTGTGTAGATCTTCAATGTAGGACAGGGGAACACACTGCTCCTCAGATCTGGCCCTCTTCTTGATTCTTTCATAAACCACAGACGGAGTTGTTTTGAGATACACTGAAATGTAGAACAAAATATCTTTAGATTTGCAATGTTTACATAATTATCTGAAAAAAAAAAACTAGTTCTCCTTATCATAACTTTATCTAGCGAAGAATATTGATTCAGTTAATTAATGTTGACTATACAGCAGGGTTAAATAGGGAAATGCTACTGAGCATAATAACATTGCATTCATTAACAGAAAAATCTGAATATTAAAAAAATACATGAAATTAATTGAAACCTGTAGGTATAGTAAATATGACTTACCTATGAGATCAGCTTGAACTGGCATCTGATGGTTGATGAATCTGAACCATTCGTCAAGTACCGCGAATTCTGCGGGGTGTATCAGGTTGGACCTCATCATGTGTTCCACAAAGCAGTAGCGCGCGCTGAACATCGAGCGTTCCATGAGCTTCACTGGGGTCGGAGTGGGCCTCCGGTGCATGTCCAGCATCGTCAGTGAAACGTACGCTTGGAAAACCATCGCCCACCTCGACGGCTCTTTGTACATCAAGTCCTGGATGAGGGGAAGGAAGGTATTGCGTCACATTTAACAAGTCCAAACAAGATTCAAAGTTGCGCAATTTGTAATCAATAGAGACTGAAACTTACAAGGAGATTCCATCCCTGGAGATTTCGCCACTGTTCAACTGGCTCAGTCAGTAGAGTAATATCTTCAAATCGACGAAAATGCTCCAAAAATGTAGTTTTTCCACTTCCAATGTTGCCTTCGACAAACACAGTAAAAGGCTTTGGGTCCATGGTGTTCATATTGTGGAAGAATCTCCTAACTAAAAGGAAATTAAACACAAATTACGTTAGGCCAACAAGTGCAACACGCCACACAGAAAGAGCGCGCCAGCTAGCCAACGGTTTCCCGCCGAAATTGACCCCAAAAATAAACATGCGACGCGCGATCGCGCGAAGATAACCTGTCAACCATAAAATTAGTAAATACAAGTACCATTATTATTAAAAACTCGTACATGACGCCGAAGCATTGTCATTTAATAATTTTTAAATGAATTTGCGCCGTTTTTTCATAGTACAGACCGTAATTATTGGAGTAAATACTCTAAAATACCCGAATTTCAAGAAAAACTGGGTCAGCCATCATTGTTTTATTAATTTTTTAATTTGTCTATGGTGCTTTTTACTTTTCTTTTTTCGCCTTTTCATGTTCGGATACACACTCCATTTCCTAGTTAGGATAAAAAAAAAACGGATGTTACGTTGTACTGGTTTTTTGGCGGGAAATTACAAACTCACCAATGAAGCGAGACCACGAAACCATTGACATGAAAGACGGTCGGTGACCAAAAAAATGAATTGACGTGTTTATTTCACGCGTGTTTCACGCTCATTTTCTTGGATCTCACAAGTAGTCGGTATTTCTGTAGATAACATACGATAAAGTTAGTGAAAATGTTTCAGGCATATTGCTTGGGTAAGTTATGAAAACATTTAAATGATGTGTAAAATTTTCTTTCACGGTAATTCGATGTTTTTGTAAACTGCCGGTGAGTAACTGTATTTTTACGTTTTTAGGTATTCTATTGTGCGTAGCGAGTTCATTAGCCTTCTACGACTCGTCTTCGGACGTCGTGGAGCTGACTCCTGCCAACTTCGACAGGCTAGTCACGAATTCTGACGATGTTTGGCTGGTGGAATTCTACGCCCCCTGGTGCGGGCATTGTAAAAATCTCGTCCCTGAATACAAGAAAGCTGCCAGGGCTCTGAAGGTTCGTATATTTATCAAGTCCTTTTTTTCTTCCATGCTGGACTGGGAGCGATAGAAAAACATAGAATGTGCCAGCTGCATTTCCTCTCGAGCATGCTGTAAAAACCAGCTAAGGGAATCGAGGGTTTCAGTGTATTGCAATTTAGGCGATGAGCTGACAACCCGTCACTATAGCAATATACATAATCATCATCTGTATTAGCCCTCGAAACTTGTCAGACGTGGCGGAACAACCTATGTTTAGGTAGTTTTTGCTCTGCCTACCCCATTAGGGATAAAGGCGTGATTTTATGTATGTATGTATGTATGTATGTCCTTTTTTGCATCTCATACTGACATAATAAGAAATATTACCGGATTTGTTGAATCCCCTATTCCTGAAATAAGTAGTTTGTCGCTGGAGACGTGGGTTGCCGTTATCACCGATCTTTTTTGTTGTGACTATGGAATGTTCTAGGCGCCTATTTTAAATGTAAACTTATACATCAATATAAAATAACTTGCCCACTTTGTTTAAAAGTTAATTAAAAACTTGTCTAAAATATTTTATTCAGAACATTTCCATTTGTATGTTTCATTGTTGTCTCAGTTTAAAGCATAAAGACCTGATCTAACTAAAACAGTCTGTATTATCAATCCCTTAGCTGCTTATTCTTTATTAAATTGAGAGCATTTGGCAGAGCACCAAATTCTTGTATAAATTCTCTCTTTGTTTCCTTTATACCTTTGTTCTACAATTTCTACATGAATGAGCTGTAAGCTTTTTTTATCATATAAATTCAAACAAAACCTGCTGTTCTTATTCTTGGTGGTTGTGTATTTTTTTTACTTTTATTAGTCAGCTGGGCAATAAAGATTACATTTCATTACTTTAGACAAGAAACTATAACTTTAAAAACTATATAATGAAGTAAACATTGGTTCCAATTACAAGTTATAACTTAATTGTCTTTCATTGTCTTTTAATTAACTGTTCCTCTTTGCAGGGCATAGTACATGTAGGAGCAGTAGACGCAGACCAACACAAAAGCCTGGGCTCCCAGTTCGGAATCTCCGGTTTCCCCACCATCAAGGTCTTCAAGGGAAGCAAGCACACCCCTTTCTCTGGCCAAAGAACTGCTCAGTCGTTCGTAGATGCAGCTATCAGTGCAGCCAAGGACAAAGCCTTTGAGAGACTGGGAGCTAAACCTAGTGGCTCCGGAAAGGTAATTAAATACCCACAGCTTCCCATCTGCAATCACAAAAAAGTCACCACACCACATCATTTTTCTGCGACAGCTAAAACTAATACCCCTTATAAAATGCCTGAATTTTACCTAGCACCTAGGAGAATGATGAACTCTGCTTTAACAACAATACCACCAAGCATTGTATATACCAAAGTAAATAGCATTGAAGGGAAGCCATATACTAACATTATATTGCCCAATATAAATAAGATTACATCTAATACACATCCGGCTGAAAAATTGGAAGATTATGATGCTCTGGTCAATATTATCAGGGAGTATAATTTGGTGAAAAAGCATGACTTAGTTTTTAATAAACCATGATCAAATAAATGTTCTACTAATAAATGTTAATATTTATAATATATGCTTCTAAATATTTACTGCAAGAATGGCTAGAAAATTGTCTGTGATTATTGATAGTTTGAAAGTTGCACTAACCCACTAACTAATGTGTGCTTGTTACCTCTGAGCTGTTTTTAGTGCTCTGGGCTCAGAAGGTTGTTGGTTCGATTCCCATCCCACTGAGGGATCATAAGGTTGATAAAAGTCAATTTGTCACTTTGTTAGATAAATCCCCAGTTTGATTAGGACAATGCAGGCTGAATGACCTGATTGTCAGAAACTAAAAAAGGGCTTTAGAGGGCAAGTCGATCCCTGTCACTGACTTTGATAGTGGTTGTTACACAAACCATGTCAAAGGCCTATTATATAGATAAAGCTTCATTGAGCCATTTTACTTATTTACTGGGTCATTCTTTGATAAGAAAGAAAGGTTTAATATTGTCTCTTGGAAAAACTTGGCAAACATTATTTTATTGCATCGGGTCTAAGCACAACCTGGCACATAACATTCATTCTGATTGTTCTTATGCTCCGCGCCCTAGGGATTTGGCCACATCATTCCTTGGAAAGCTCGAACCCATCGCGGTCGTCATGGACATAAAAAGAAACATACTAAGGAAGCACCTAAAAATTATTCGAAAAAGCCAGTGAAGTGGAATACCCCTAAAAAGGCAGTTTTGATGAAACCTGTTCTACCACCTCTGAGACCTAATAATACTGAAAATCTGGACAAGATCAGAAAAAAGAAAAAAGTGCAGGCTAAGTCCAAAATCAAAAAGGCAATTAAATTCAAAAACAATTTGCGATCAAAACGCAATAAGAAATTACAGCAATTACAAGACTTACAGGCACATCTGTTCAGAAGGAATTATGATTCTGACATTCCTAAAATAATTAAATATCAAAGTTTAGTTTTCAATGAAAATAAACCTGCGCCATGAAACAGTACAATAGTGCCAATGATTATTTATTATTATTTACTAGTTTACACATCAGAGAAAAGGCTGCCATCCTTTTTGGGCAAATGCCCTCTTCACTACACACAAAAAAATAACATTCCCAAATATTTATTAACATAACTCTATTTACAATTTTTAAGTTTCTTTAAAAAATCGCGCAGTTTCGTTTATATTTTTCTATTAATAAAAGCTGCATAATTTAACTTTTAATTTAAGTTAATTAGGGTCTATGTAATTTTAATAATGGTAGCAATTCGTGGTTGCAAAATACGCGACTTAACTAATATAAGTCCATACCTGTCACTTTCTATCATGAGAGAACAGAACAGGATGGCAAGAATTTTAGTTGAGATTTAGTTAATTCGGGGTGGTTACGAGTCGGGCCCATTATAACCCGTGCACATACAGAGACGATCTATAAATGGCCGACGCTCGCATGCGTTCTTGCTCACTCTCTATTAGGTAGAGCGAGAACCAATCACGAAGCGAGCGGACGCCATTTTCAGATCGGCTTATACCTAAAATTTTATGGAGTGAAAATTAGATCTACTGAGTGCAACGACATCTTATCATAACATACTTGAAATTGTTGACATAACTGTTTCGGAAGCTAAGATAACATCATAATCATGATCTCAATAAGTTTTTCAAATACAATAATGATTTTTATTCCATTACATGCTTTATAGTTTCTTTCACAATAATAATGTTGCACAAGTTTCTTTTTGGCAAATGTGGCGTAAGCGTAAAACATGAAGATCGCCTACGCGTTTTCGCCCACGATTTTTCGTGAATGTTCCAAATTAGGCTTCGAATAAAAAAATAACGAAGGCGTATCGTTAGGCCACGTCAGTACTTTCAATTTGCAAGACTGACGTGGCCTATCCTTACTATAAGGGTGTCATAACATAATTAAAGTATAGGAATACCTACATATTTTTTTAACTTCCATGCTGGACTGGGAGTGATAGAAAAACATAGAATGTGCCAGCTGCATCTCCTCCCGGGCATGCTGTAAAAATTAGCTAAGGGATTTAAAGGTTTCAGTATTGTAATTTAGGTGATAGGCTTACAACCTGTCACTATAGCAATATACAGATCTATCTGGAATAACCCTTAAAACTTGTCAGACGTGGCGGAACGACCTTTGTTTAGGTCGTTTACGCTCTACCTACCCCATTAGGGATAAAGGCGTGATTATATGTATGTATGTATGTAATATTTTTTTAAGGATTATGTTTAAGGATACTATTTTGTGAATAAAAAATATTAACAACAAATCTAGTTTTTATAAATGTGTAGTGTATCAATTTATTATAAACTTAAACAACATGAAATAATACAAAACAAAAAATAAATAAACAAAACATCAGTTGTACAAGTCCTAGACACAAAATAAATTAACTTTTGTGTGACTTATATTAAAGTATTTTGTGGGATGATTCTATTCTATTGCAAATCTAATGTAAAGGTATTGCAAAGAAACATAAATAAATAAATCTAAAACGAGAAACATATCATTTATCACCTATGATACTAGTTTAGGTCATAATCATAACATAAGTCTTCATCTTCTTAAATTAAAGAGCATCGCTCTTGTCGATGGAGCATTCGCCATCGCTCCCGGTCCAATGCCAGTTCTTTGGCGTCCTGGTACGACTTGACGATTATCTTCTCCTTCACTTGGTCGAAATAACATAAGCCATACATTCATAATCAAGCTATACTCAATACTCAATATGTTTATTGCAATCATGTTAAGAATAAGAATATAAGATATAAGCTATAAGAGCGCGACAACTCTAACATTTCCCATGGTTATCGTTATCAAGCTTTGTTTATCTTATCAAGCATAGAAAGTCTGGGACAAGCTTATGTCCAGAACCTACTCTATCAGTCTACGATATCAGTCGCAAAACGTTCTAACGTTTTACGACCAATGTCGTAGCATAAAAACCTAAAACGGCAAATCTTGTTTAGTTTATAGTATAGTAGTATAATAATAATGAATCAATGACCTTTCTGGGTAAATTTTACATAAATCTTAGAATTAAGATTCTAAAGTATAACTAACCTAATCTAAATCTAATTTTACTATATCCATCAATACATTATTTATACAGATATTTAAAGTCATTAAAGGATCATTCATGGCATACATACATAAATATAATTTATTTTATTCATTTCAAATCATCCATTTTTTTTAATGTATCTAACCTACTGTTGAACCAATCGTAAAGGTAGTAGGATAAAAATATAATTGTGGGAGAACTGAAGAAAACTACGAAGCGGAAAGCCTAATAAAAGATACTTAATTAATTAAATTATGATTAGGTAAAACTTTTAAGAAAATTGGTATACCAAGATGTTAAATAATCTATAAATAATTTTATTTACCTGCTTGTTTATTTTAATCTGGTTAAAGTTATCGATTGTTGCTTTTATTTCCTAATTTTAACTGGATAAATAAAACACCAAACAGTTGTAGCATTTAATAAGTTGTAACACATCTTTGCTCGGTAACCAGAAGTAGCTACTCCTGGCACGGGCCTTGGTCTATTTGGGCTGCTACTGACATTTCATTGGGGAGTAGAAAATAAGGCATTTAATTCTCCTTGCTTTTTGGCTCTGTCTCTACACCTAATGTTAAAATTGTCATGTTATAATTTTTGTCAAAATAAAATAAATACAAATAAATACATGCGCAATCGACCGTTTTCACTGAATCGACCGTATACTGTAGGACACAGACCTCCGCAATTTTGATGCTTGAAGCGGCTTTAGCATTAGCAGTGTTCTCCTTATCGAAAGAGTTTTCGAGTCGAACAACCCGTTAAACCCTGGTGTCAGATTTTTGAAACCGTCTAATATCACATCTGACATGGTTTGTGTAACGACCACTATCAAAGACAGCGACCAGAATCAGCAACACGCGAAAACTGTTTAGCAATTATATTTAGAATTATGTATTACCATATATACATTATTCTCTTATCTTCCAGGGCGATGTGATCGAGCTGACGGACAGCAACTTCAAAGAGTTGGTTCTGGACAGCGACGACATGTGGCTGGTGGAGTTCTTCGCGCCGTGGTGCGGACACTGCAAGAACCTTGAGCCGCACTGGGCCAAGGCCGCCACCGAGCTCAAGGGAAAGGTAGGTCTTCAAGTAGATATCTGCAAAAACATTACGTATTTTCAGCAGTAGTTAGGTAGAATACAACTTGCAGACAACAAGGTGAGTCGAAAACCGACCGAATCAAACAACTTTTAGATAATTGTTTATTTAACTTGCATATAAATGTGCCTCTTGATGGATGCAAAGTTAACATAAACTAATTATAAAGTTTACCTACAGACTTTCTTTTGAAATCAGCAATCAGCATAAATCGATTTAGAATTACTTCAAAATGGCATTCAGTTTTTAGTCATGCAAAATTATGCTATTAGTATTTCTAGATAAGATTGTTTTCATAAAAATTTTGGTTAATTATGATAGAAATGCAAACTGTTTACTTGTTATTTCAAGGTCAAGTAAATTCCTCAAAACAAATAAGTACTTGTTATTTAAAAAAATGGGTAATTTAATTTTGAACGTCTAACGTGGTCTAATATTAAGAACAGCCGTGAACTGACCTATTAATTATTCTTCCTTCAATTACTATAACAAATCACTGAAAATCTCACCATCATCAATTTCCCTTCAGATCAAGCTGGGAGCTCTAGACGCGACAGTCCACCAGAGCATGGCGTCGCGCTTCCAGGTGCAGGGATACCCCACCATCAAGTTCTTCCCCGCCGGCAAGAAGAGCTTCGATAGCGCAGAGGAATACAACGGAGGCAGGACAGCCAGTGATATCGTTGCTTGGGCCAGTGATAAGGTCACGGAGAATGTGCCCGCGCCTGAAATCATACAGGTTAGTTACCATAAGTGACATAAAAGGGACTAGCAAAATCCACCCCGCTTACCATAAGTGACATAAAAGGAACTAGCAAAATCCACCCCGCTGGATAAAAAGGGTTCGTCAATACGGAGGAGTACAAAAGCGGCAGGACTGACATTGATATTGTTGCTTGGGCCAACGATAAGGTCACAGAGAATATGGTTTAACTTTCATGAGAAACAAAACTTACATTTTATATGAAGAAATAGTACACGCATACAGAGATCCTTATGGTTATTAATAATAGAAATACACTAGAAATAAATTTAGGTTATCGCGTAGTAGATTCAATAAGTACTACAGAGAAAGTGCTCGCGCCTGAAATCCTGTAGCTTATTTAAACATTGTAAGTTACATTGGTATTTAAAAAAATAAAATTAACGTGCCGGTTGTCAGGTCGACGAACGACCTGTTAATTATTATCTGGTGTGTTTGATGGGTAATATAAAGTAAAAATATCAATTCTCATATTCACACTAGACTTAACCTACTAGACATATTTTTATGTATTTCTTCCCATACAAACTAATTTAACTTTCTCGTTATTTTAAATACTTTTATTCTAAATTTACTCAGTACCTACCACTGCTGGTCTCTCCATAGACTTGTCTATTTCAATAATGTTCAATAACAATAGAATGATCACAACAGGTAAATATTTACTAACTCTATTCGAAAAGATCGGAAAAATTAAAAAGAACAAAACACACTTCAGATCAGACTAACGTTTCAAAGCTGAATGCTCTATAGAAATGAGAACCGCCTCCTTTTGTTTTGGAAGTCGGTTAATAATAACATATGGAACTACTTTCATACATTGCGAAATGTCGTAATCGTAAATGTTATCAAGAAAAAAACGTATGGAAATCATGGTTAACTCTGTTTACTTTATATTATAACCTTTGAACTAGATTTAACTTTCTTACAAATTACAACTATAAGAAATTATGCATTTCGATTGTTTGTACATACAAGGATTTAGCATATCTTCCTTTTATCAATCAAAATAATAAGTGAAATGAATTTAGATAGAACCTTTTATCTAAGTATGCTTTGTAGATAAGACTTTTACCGGCAATATGAATGGAATAGTTAACACATTATATACCTCAGATACATTACATTAGAGAGTAAATGACCGCTATTGAGGCAATGCAATGTCCCCAAATAAATAGTTACTTATCTCACAATTAAGATTGGAAAGGGGTGTTCAGTTCAGTATGAGTTTGTAGAGATATGGCTATGATGATTATGAATAATACCCGAAAGGCACTAGAATTGGGTACTTAAAAAACTGGGTAGCTTAAAAAATTCAAAACGTTTATACTTAAAACTAATGGCTAAAAATATTGTGGATTTCATTCATCATTAAAAAAAAAAATGCACATTTAGATTTTAATAATCGAATTAAAAGTATATAAGTTATTGATTTGATTAGTCAATATTTACTAAAATGTGACGTCATAATTTACTATTTTCATACAAAAAAGCGTTTTTGACATTTCATAAAAAGTTGCTGATTTGACTAGTTGGAACGTAGCCAATTCCCAGTTCCCACATTACGACAGTGCACTGCGAGCTGGTTGGCTCTGGATTCCGGTGGGAGTTTAGGTCGTAAGTTAGACAGTCTCTTGAGGAGCCTACTACTGTTCAGGTGGGTCGTTCAGCCGGACTTAAGCTACTAGTAGTACGTGATTAACTGCCTCCATGGTCTAGTGGTCTGAGCTATGGACTCTCGATCCGTGTGTCCTGGGTTCGATTCCCAGGGTAGGAAAGGATCACAAAGTTAATACTTGTTAATTTATCACTTTGTGAGATTTTCCCCAGTTTGGTTAAGACATTGGCAGGCTGAATCACCTGATTGTCCGAAAGAAAAAGAATTCCGTGCTTCGGAGGGCACGTTGTTAAGCCGTCGGTCCCGGCCGCTGTCTCTGATAGTGGTCGTTACACAAACCGTGTCAGAGGCCTATTAGCTGCGCTATTAAAAACTCTGACACCAGGGTTCATCGACTCGAAACCCATACGACAAGGAAGAAAGAAGTAGTTCATCAGTAGTCTCATATCATCCCGAGCGCTAATTTTATTTATTTATCATTAGGTGGTGAACGAACAAGCAATGAAGGACTGCAGTGAGAAACCTCTGTGCGTAGTCTCAATCCTGCCGCACATCCTGGACTGCAACGCGGCGTGTCGCAACGACTACCTCGCCATACTCGCGCGCCTCGGGGACAAGTACAAGAACAAGATGTGGGGGTGAGTGTAACGATACTGCTGGTTCCATATACCGGGTGTAAGGGACAGCGTACAATTCAGGACGGCAGTGAGAAGCCTGTCGATCCTGCCGCATATCCTGGACTACATTTAAATAGGCACTATACTATAGTCCCGAGGTCCCGACTACATTCACTTCACATACTAATGCTATTATTTAGCTTATGACACTGTCTCCAGAAGAAGGAAGTGTACAAACTGTGCCTAGTATGGAATTATTAGTATTGCAAAACAATTTAACTGTTGCTAATTTGGCACCAGCACAACCATAGCGAGGTGCGACTTCCTTGAAAGAGCGTCAATGATTTGCCAATTTGAAGCATACTCAACTAGCAAATTAAAGTATTTTCTTTATTATAAATTTCAGCTGGATCTGGTCTGAAGCGGGCGCTCAGCCGTCACTAGAGGAGGCCCTAGAACTCGGTGGGTTCGGGTACCCGGCGATGGCGGTGGTCAACGCCAAGAAGCTCAAGTTCTCCACGCTCCGGGGGTCCTTCTCAGAGTCCGGCATCAATGAGTTCCTCAGGTAACTACTGGTTATACAGGGTGTTTTAATTGCGTGCCACAGCACAGGGACTGTTTTATTTAAATAATTACCATGGAAAATTTATATAAAATTCTATTCAAAAAATAAATTACGTCCACTCCTTATAAATATTGTTACAAAATTATGATTGAATAAAAGTGACCATTTTATGGGGAAAATAATTTTCTATGTCAGAAACCTAATAGCTATACATGTAGCTGTGCTACTAGGCGGTGGTTTGACACCAGGATTCATCGGGTCGTTGTTCGAATCCCTATTGTCACTGGCTAATGGGCCCGATTCGTAGCCATCCCGACTTAACTAAATCTCAACTAAAATTATTGCCATCCCGTTCTGTTCACTCATGCTAGAAAGTGACAGGTATTGACTTATATTAGTTAAGTCGCATATTTTGCAACCACGAATTGCTACCAGTGTAGTAATATTAGAATGACATTAAAGCTAATTTTGTTTCCTCATATATTTCCTATAGTTCTCTAACATTATAACTCCAATTTTACCCGTTTCGTCTCCAGGGACCTGTCGTTCGGTCGCGGCCAGACCGCTCCCGTGCGCGGCGCCAAGATGCCGGAAGTCTCCAACACTGAACCCTGGGACGGTAAAGATGGAGAATTACCCCCAGAAGAGGACATTGACCTCTCGGACGTCGACCTCGAGAAGGACGAGTTATAAGCGAGTTGCCAGTGAGGTGCATGAGTAGTGTGTATCCGAATTTAGAACGTTTTATTTTTTGAACCAGCGTTTTGGATCCGGCAAAGAATCCGTTCATGTGTGAATCATTGTGGAGATAGTGCAAGGTGTGACAAAAAGTATGTTTTTGAGAATACTGAGTCATTGGAAAGTAATGAAATAGTCATTCATTATTTCGGTTTTTACAACCATTGCGACCGAAAGTTTTAGTTCAAAAACTGTTCACTATAAAAAGCTCATAACTTCATTTTAAATCTTCAAATTTGTGTACATACAATGCCATGAATTTTTGAATAATATTTATCTTAAAACATTAATATGTAGTATTTGAATGTATTTGTCACATATCTCATGATAAAAAACACAGACTTACTATTAAATACCTGTCTTCATACTTATTACCTCCATTGTCTTCATTGCATTAAAACTTTCATAGTTTATTTTTCTATCACCTAAGTGTTAAATATCACAATGTCAATACTATTTTTGTTGTATTTATTTAACTTTAATGTATGAGTGTGTATGAATCGCCTAGATTTTTTACGAATGGATTTCTAATTCTACTGTAAAAATTATATTTAAACTCTTTTTCTTTCATTTGGCCCAGTGACTTTCTAAATCGTCTCAATCTAGTTTTGTATGTAATGTTCTTGAATTAAATTATTTTAAATATCTCAATCCAACTCAGGTTACGGCTGCAACTTCCATTTTTTAGCATTTATAGCGCAGCCAGGATAGAATTTAATCAATAATAATATTGTGAAATATAATAAATTTTTACAATTCATTTCACTGTTTTTCATTCCTCAAGTGTTTCCCATCA
>JARACY010002506.1:0-42040 GCA_029255725.1 Scrobipalpa atriplicella
CACACACGCGAACAAGGCACTAGCTTTCGTTCATAAACCACACAAGCACGAATTTTGTCAAGCGTAGCGAAATTCCGTCTCACAGCGTCGCGACGCCATTGTTGTCAAAAACTTAACCTTGTGCATCATAACGTGAATCGGAACGGAAGTATTTATTAGTGAGAATGTTTACCTTTTAGGATGAAGTAGCAATCTCGAGTGCCTACGCTTTGTAAACTAAAGCCTTTACCTACGTTTTATTGTTTTTGTTACCATTAAATGCTGCAGTACTCTGTACCATTGTCTTCTATAGGTTACTATAAGAATTGTAATACCAATTAACAAGTTGAATTGTTATAGACTATATGCGGGGAGCCAGACGCACTAGAACCTGTTTCTAACAGCGCTGGTGAACCTAAATTTGTATTATTTTTATACAAAAGATTCATCAGAATGTTAACAATAATTTGTAAGTTTATAAAAGAACAGTTATACTAGAATAATATATTTCTATGACTTTAACAAAGAATATTGTTTTATACTGAATAAAGATATTGTATGATAAAATTGAATGAAGAGAAAAATAAATTATGAAGATATTATACCAATTACTGTGTGCTTTCATTTTGAATGCCTGGGGAAGCTCCACTGGCAACTATCCAAGAATCGAACACAAAGACTCTAGGCCCGTATTTATAATCAGCTCTCAAGAGTGACAGCGAGTTTGAGTCTGTATCAGAAATGTCATTTCAGTACAAAACGGCCTGTCAAATCCAAACTTAATACTAATCTCAATGTTGAGATCGCTTTATAAATACGAGCCCTACACCCACTCCTGATGGTGTAGAATAGCTTTACGCATCAGGTCTGCGCAATAAATAAAAGTCAATTAATTACGTTCAACACGCAGAAGCAGCGATACACGAAATACGTAATGTTTATTGGAAAAGTAGAAATAGTAGTCTCTTACATCACATACACTATACTAAATATTATCCTAATCAATATGATGCAATTAAAAGTACTAAAGTACATAATACAAAACCAGAAAGTAACACAGTTCACTTACCACAAATGCTGATTAATAAATTTCATCTAACTAATAATGATAACCTTGAAATTAATTTAATTCATCTTTTGTTTTTCTTTTGCACCTTGAATTGCATCATAACAACAAAAGTTGCATCATAGTACATAATACAAGTCTGTTGCATTGTTACAATCAAAATTGATGTCAATGCAGTTTAAAGCAAACATAATATTGACATGTCATAACATGTTTACAAGGTGACTAGCAAATTAGCGAAATCGATATTATGATATTGTATGATGTTACTTGACCTTAAAAAATCTTTTGCTGACCTACTGTCTATGTCTATTCTATGTAGGTACCATCAATAGAAGGTGCTGGGAGCAAGCGATCTATGTGTACCATCAACTATAATGAAATATAACTTTTAAATACATTATTAACAGGTAAACTGAAGAAACTGAACAACTTCCACCAGGAAATTCTTTCAGAAGATAAATTGTTTTTTGAATTTCCCATACAAAATTACCACCTCGATTAGACAATTTGTATGGAAAAGCAAAATTTTATTGCGTTATCTGAAAAAAAATCCTGGTTCAGTTGACTTTTCACTGAGCAAGTCCTATCAGTTTTCGGTACGCTGTCCCTTACACCCCGTATACCTCCAACTTCAAGTACTTATACCTAAGTAGGATCCAAGTTGAACCCTTCAAAATTAAAATATCTACTCAAAGTAAATAAACCTAAGGACATGCCAAGACTCGATCAGTTGCTGATGAGTATGAGATGCTATAATGCAATAGTTTCAAAATATTCCGACGTGGGTGCTAAAACGAATATTGATGAAAGAGCAGAAGAGTTTTTAAAATATTATTACAAACCGATGAATTTAATATATTGAAGGTCGCAAACCGCAAGAGTCGATGCCAAAACCATTAGCCGGATATCCGAGATTGACGTATGGCGCGTAGGACGAGCTGGGAAAACAGATCACTGTCCTTGGCGTGCATCTTCGGGAATTGGGACGCCAGAAATGTATCACACCATATCTCGGATTTATTGCATTTTATATTTTGATCTAATCATACGTTGTCTGATATTGGTAAACTTTATTGGGTCAATTGTAAGTAATGTAATAAAATATCATCTATGATAACTTTAAATCCAGGAAGCAAGATACATGCGTGATGGCTCAATGCCCAATGTACTGTTCTGTGTTAACGGCTGGAGCACAAAAACAGTGCAATGGAAATGACGCTCAAAATAGACCGTACCTTAGCTTAGCTATTAATTTAATAATATTAATTCAGTCATATTTTCGTATATGACATAAATAATTAAATAGTATTATCATTGAAACCTTTTAAGTTTAACCACAAGCCGATCGAAGTTTAACTGATCCAAATTAGTATAGAATGCGCAGAGGATCGGAGGATCGGATAAAAATCATAGAAAAAAGCTGAACTGCAAATGAAATGGGCAAATCATCGACAAACCCGATTCATAAGTAAAGTAGGAGTTAAAGACATACATACATACATACATATAATCACGCCTTTATCCCTAATGGGGTAGGCAGAGCGTAAACAACCTAAACATAGGTCGTTCCGCCACGTCTGACAAATTTTAAGGGTTATTCCAGATGGATCGGTATATTGCTATAGTGACAGGTTGTCAGCCCATCGCCTAAATTACAATACTGAAACCATCGAATCCCTTAACTGACTTTTACAGCATGCCCGGAAGGATATGCAGCTGGCACATTCTATGTTTTTCTCTCACTCCCAGTCCAGCATTAAAGACAGTCTTCAACATATGAAATGAACGTTGCTTGCTAACCTAGTCCTCAATCTAGATATCGGTCAAGCCATCCACGAGCTCGCATTGTTCTCCCAAGTATTTACCAACATACTTGTTTATCTTCTATACTGTATACTCAAATAACTGTTCAATAAACACCTATATTATATTTATAGTCGCAGATGTTATACAAACACTCTTTGTTGACTGACGTCGGCTTCGATAATAATGAAACTTGCTGTTAGACTTTAAAATAAATAGTGAATCGACTGACGCATTACTTTTTGAATAAATCTAATTAAAGTTTTATGGTAGCATATTGAACACGTAAATGCTTTAATTTGAATTTTAATTAAGTGCGTCAAATTCAAAAATAGTATATCATTAAAAAGAAAAAACTGTTTTCAGACTTTAAATCCATCCTTACCTGTCTTCAATAGAACAATAGGACTGATGGGTCAACCGTATAATGTAGACAAAAATTTCTAAAATGTTATGCTAAAAAATTTCAAATGATACGCCTATTCCACTAAAAGTTGACCAAACTATCCCACGCTATAAATAAGAGAACAAATGAGAAGATGTCTGCCAAACTGCCAACAAACTTTAAACGGTAATTTCCAGCAACTGCATTAAAAAGAAAGCCGTTAGACCTCACGTCCAGTTTCGAGAACGCATCGACATTTACAATGTCCATTGCGTCCACAAAACAATAAACCATTGGATCTGTTCCAAAAGGAACCTCGGTGTGCGGTCGACGGGTCGGCCCCTGCGTGAGTCACTTGCAAAAGAACAGCGAAGTCGGAAGCATTAGATCTATATACAATAGACTAGAGATACACCAGATAATGGGATCTATTGGCTCTTCTTATAATAGTCTTAAGAATCGTCATTATGCTTAACACAATGCTTAATACAATTCACATTTTTCCCACAGTAATGGAAAATTTCATGTATTAACTGGTTCCCATAGGTATTTTTAGCAACCTTTTTGATACTGCACAAATCGTGGAGGTAGCTACCTATACCTAACCTACCCCTACAGTAATTGTACCTTGTTACCATGTTAAGAAGACCGAAAAGGTCTGCATCGAAAAGTAAATAAAACAAATTCTTCAAGAGAAATGGTCGTTACAGTCGAACGGTTGCAAACAGATACTTTGCCCAAAAAAGTTTAAGAAAAACGTGACGATTTGACAACAACAACTCAAGAGCGTGTGGACAAGGAAGCACTTGGAGGAGGTACGACAAAAAACAACCTTTTGTTTGGACCGCTTTGTTCCCCTATAGCAAGTGAATTCCATTAGGCGGGCCGAGTCAATCGTTGATATATGACCTTGCATTTCGCTTGCCTTCAAGATTAGTTCTAAAAAACTGCATGTTTTCGGAAGGTGTTTTCGCTTTTGTAGTACCTACCTAATAAAGTCCCAATCCTTTGAAACATTATATTAATATCGTACAGATAGGCCGACAGACGTAACGGAACCCCACAGGTGTTACATCTTTTATTTCGATACTCACTGGCGATCCTCCAAGCTACGGGCACGATATCAATCACGTACAAGAAATAGAAGTACCTACCTACGGACAATCACACCTCAATATATTTCTGGGGGTCTTTATATCCTGGCAATAATGTCCATTTTCCAAACCACAGAATACACGTCGATGCTTGCCGCTCTGTACGTGCTTAGATTAAATGAAGCCCAATGCCTATTGTCTTTTTATAAATAGCATATCGCCAGATAGGATGGAAATGACCAAGTTATTGAAAATAGATTGAGCAGTAGCACGGGTCATGGCTCAAGGGAGGGTAAAGTTTGATTAATTCGATTCATCGGTGAATAGATCTTCCTTCAGATTAGCTTGTATTCGGAGAGCTACAAATCATATAAAAGAACATAGTATATCAGTTTAGCATTATTAAAGATACACGTAAGTGCCTACTTATGATTCGTAATTAATAAGTTTTAAATGGCATTACATTTTCGAAGCCTCCTAATAAATCAAATAATATTATTATCTTATGGGTAAATTACCAATAAGCACCTAGAATTCTAAAAACTATTTAGCGTAATTCATATTTTCGGACAACTAAGAATTATGTAACAAATTAGACTTCGCCTAATGGGAATAGACATTATTGCTCGCTGGAAACGTGTAAAATTAATTAACTTTAATGTCTACTTTTATCAAAAAGGTATTTGCCGTTGGGCATTTCCAGGTATAAATTCATAAATTGATATTTAATCGCTCGGTTGCGAATACGATGTAATACGTGTTACTTAATTAATTATACACCCAATTCTTCATGTACATAGATTGATAGATCAAAGAATCTTACTAGAACATCTGGTGTTTTCCGGAATTTCCGGATTCAACTGGTGTTATTAGAGCGACTGCTTTCGCCGTATTTCACAACATCGGCATTTTATGCGATCATAATTTCCCCGACACACTTATAAGCCTCGTGTGCTTATTGGAGTTCCAAAAAATGGATACAGGCTCCGCAAGAGGTGACCTTGCGATCGTTAACAAAATGAAGTATTAAAAATAACGTTTTTTTTCTATACCTACTATAATCATTTTCCCTCATGTATTTACTATGTTTAAGGTGTATGTATTACAAAAGTAGCAGATCTTAATCAATTGCTTATTAGCAATCCAGTAAAGTTGAACTACTATTATAATATTCTGTGGTTGAACATTTAAAGCATAAACAGTTTATACTGTGGTTGAAACGTGTGGGTGTGATTCTACCTACCTATAGAAAAAAAAAACCGTGTGGGTGTATCGGGTAATTTTTTGCTGTACCTTCGACCTTTACAATTAACTACTTGAGAGATATAAAGTTACAATGTTGTTAAACCTAATAAATAAAGATAAAATCGTTTCGGGTATCCACTTTCTCCAGATTTCACAATCTTATTTGTTTGGTTCCTTGACACACTTCCATAGTGTTTACTTTTTTACGAAAACGATGATGTTGAAAACGTGAGCACTTCTTTTTACTTTCATTCAAGGAATAACTGCCATTGATTATACATACATACGTGCACTTTCTCATTTCAGTTTAACACAATTATTAAGGCTTGGATTTTTATGCATCCTGATATTTGTATGTAGGTAGGTAGATAGATACCCTGATAGGCCCTTCCATACATTTAAAAAAAAAACTGATCTAGACGCCTACGGGATTTTGGCATCTAATAATGTTACAAAAGCTACTTCAAACTTCGACCAAAAAAATATATATATTTTCCATATAAGTCTTGTTGTTTACCTACTCCTCGCTTTCTCATTTCGCAATCACTGCTGGTATTATTAACTGCGGAAGCTTGCTCCTGGCATACTTTCCTTTGTTGTTTATAACTCTTTTAGTGCCCAACTACTCGTAGCTACTCGGCTGCCTGTTCATTGCCTATTTAAAAAACTTCTAGATAAACGTTAGTGCACTGAATTGGTTTATTTCTCATAGTAGGTAGGTACCTATTGTTTGTTCCAGAAGGGAGCGTTCCGGGAGCGATAGAAAAACATAGAATGAACCAGCTGCATCCCCTTCCGGGCATGCTGTAAAAACCAGCTAAGGATTCGAGGGTTTCAGTATATTGTAATTTAGACGATGGGCTTACAACCTCTCACTACAGCAATATACAGATACCAGCTAAGTAATATCTTAATTAAATAACCCTCAAAACTTGTCAGACGTGGCGAAACGACCTTTGTTTGGGTCGTTGACGCTCTGCCTTTCCCATTAGGGATACAGGAGTGATAGTATGTATCTATGTATATTTATTCCAATTCCTCCAAAGAGTTTTTCAGTGATATTAGATATAATTATCATATAGATATTTTATAAATCGTTGTCTGATACTTCTGGGTGAAATATGTTAAATTAATCTTCCTACAAATATATTTTTTTATCATATGTAAACATAAAAAAAAGTTAAATTATAAATCACAAAGCGCTCACTAACGCAAGCCATGCAGGTATTGAATTAAAAACAATATTGAAAATTTATTTGAAAACATTTTCCACGCCGCTCATTTACTCGTCCATAAAAGCCGCACAATCGGTCGCCCTTTGTTCTTTGGACAAAGAACTGCGTATGCGCATGTTAAATGTGTGTGCTCGTGTTTCTTTGTGTGCGACACATACATGTACGTTACCAAGGCTGCCATATCGGAAAATTGAACATTAAAAAAAATGCCCTTTTAAATAATTCCGAATAGGTAGGTACCTTACCTTAGTGTATATTTTTAATTCGGTAAATAAAATAAATCAAACTACAGCATTTTAATTCTCACTCTAACAAGTTAAACGACTGATTAGTGTGCACCAAAACTTTTCTGTGGGGAGAATTTGTAGAGCGTACGTATCAGTAAAAGAAAGAGGAAATAAGATGCAAATTCTACAAAACTGAAAACTAGAAATAAAGCCCAACAGCTGGACAAATAAAGCTTGAAAAATATAGGTGGTGGTGGGTTCACATAGTAAAGTGTAAGGAGGGAGAGACCAGAAGAATCTCCACCAAGCGGCAACCCTGCACGCACGCGCGCGCGTCGTAATCTAATTACCCGGTTCAATTTACATGCGCTAATTTTATTACTGTTTGGTAGAAGAACGCAGTTTTTCTTATGTTTGAGTTTTGAACTAGAAAATATTTATAGGTACTGTAGGTAGCAGCCAAATTGCAGTAAATAAATTGTGAAAATATACAAAATTTCATGAAAAATCTCATCCGTTTCGAGCGGGCCTGCCCAGATACCTCCTTTGCTGACCATACTATGGTTTTTGGGCTTAGGCAACTTTTTGACAGACACTTATTTTACATAAGTTGCTAATAATAATGGTGGTTATAATCATTATAACCACCATCATTATTATTTGACTTACATTAATAAAATGGGTATTAAGTTAATTAAGAAATGATTAAAAGGTTAATGAGTACCTGTTATCTAGAAACATTTATGATTATGACAATTTTAAACATTCAATATGCAGGAAGAAAGAAACTAACTTATACTCATGTATGTAGGTATAGGTAAATAAGAGCTGATTTAACTTAAGTCGCAAAGATAACCAAAAGTCAATGACATGACACTGTAACGTCTGGATGTTCTAAGCACCCGAAAGAATGGTGATTATTCATTGTCAGTAGATTAAGAAGAGAGGGCCGGCCTTCACCCACGGCGTCTGCGATGAATTGGTTCGAGCTGGAGTTCCCGAATATGGGGACCTATTGAATTAAAATGGCATATATTCTGTAAGTTTACAGCCAATATAATAAATGGAGCATTTTCTGTACGTCGAAAGATATTTTGAAATGTTAAATCTAGCACGTTAAAGTAATCAGATTGTTATTATGAACGGGATTATTACCACGATTATGTTTATTGTTACCTCGATAATCGTGGTAATAATCCCGTTCATAATAACAATCCAATTGCAGTGAACAACCGCGAAAGTCTTAAAACTTACGTTAAAGTAAACCTGCGGTCATTCGGTAGATCACAAACACTAACCAAAGGAACCCCTAATCTGGTTAGATTAGAATAATACCATCTGATTTCACCCATATTTTTGTCATTTATTTTAAACATCGAGCCATTGCCACAGGTCACACCCAAACTCATCAGTCTTCAAGCCATAAAAGTTACAATTTACCACCATCATAACCATAAGTCACTTTGACAGTTACTATCCGCCCAAAACCAACAATAATCTTAAATGTAACTCTACAATGTATCATATGTCACAGCTGCAACATGCAACACCATATGTATCTCAACATTAACAAAGTATGTATGTATTTACTGTACGTGTCTAATTATATTCAGTCAGTGGCATTGAGAGATGCTTCTCTTGATTGGAGTCATTAACATTTGTGTGACATTTAAAAGTTGTTGTTGTTACATTGTTTTTGTTATTAGGTATTTTAGAGTTGCCCACTGTTAGGACTGACATTGCTTCGATTACGTATATAGAGCAATGCTTTGATCAACGCGGCCTTTCCACCCGCGGAAGGTCATCGTTGCTCTAAGGAGCAATGCGATGATGTTAGAGACATATATATCTATATTATTTTATAGAGCAGGCAGACCTTAGGTAAGCTGTTGCATAAGTCCTTGGCTTGGATGTCAGTCTTTTCCTTAATCAACTGAAAATATTAGATTTGTTTAGCAGTCGATCACGTGTGGGCAAAATACTTACGAGCAGACTTCCTTTAAAAATGCATACAACTTCGATAAACAACTTATTTCGCAAATCGGTCTAAACGACATCGCGTACAATCCTAGGCCACGTTTTCGCATGATTTGGTTGTACGTTTTTGTGCCCATTGTCTCCATAAACAATAGCAGCTATATCCCCGGCGACACGATCCACGTTGGAAATTGGAAGCATGTCGCGAGTGTGATGACCGGAGTTCGTTACACTCCACTCCCCAGTTTCGGGTTGAGCTTAGGTATATGTAAATGCGCTTTCAAAATTTAACTTGGTAATCCTGATTGACAAAGATATCTTACTTTTGTATCTGCCGTCTTCTCCAATGGTACAGTATCGATCGATATCAACTCGCTTTTTACTAAAAATATATATACATATTAGGTATAAAATTAGTTCTATAACAATAAAACCAAAAATTAAGGTTTCGCCCCTCCCTTGTCTCTGTCTTTCATGACTAGACTAAAGTGTTTTAATTTTTCTAACATAATATGTATTTTCAATCAAGTTGATTGAAAATACATATTATGTTAGAAAAATTAAAACACCTTTAGTCTAGTCATGAAAGACAGAGACAAGGGAGGGGTCGAAACCTTAATTTTTGGTCTTTATTGTCTATAGAACTAATTTTATACCTAATATGTGACTCCTCCCCTAATTTTAGTTAAAAGCGAGTTGATATCGATCGATACTGTACATTGGAGAAGACGGAGATACCTAAAGTAAGTAGAGTAGTAGCAAGAGACACCTAACTCCTATAAGGGTAGAGAGATCAGTGTGCAATACAAATAGTGGTAGGAAATACTCTCGATTTCAGCTATTTAAATTTTATTATGGCATTAATAAATGTATAATCATATCAAAACTTTTATGAAGTTTGGTCTTTAAATTCTTTGTGTATCGGTATAAGTTGAGATAAAAAATATTAGTTTTTAGAATGTATAAAAATTATTGCTAAATAAATACGGAGCCTCCCAAAATGGCCACTTTCTGCAATGAACGTTTCGCTAATTTACTTAATTATCTGTTTGACTTTCAATGCCCGAAGTCTGATTAGCTTCGGTTATGCTTTATGTTTAACGACTTGAATACGACTGATAAAAACAAATATAAAAATTATCTTAAAGCACCTAAATTTGGGTAGACTAGGCATAGGCAGTTCACTGCAGAAACTAAATTCTTCTCTTCAGATTGAGAAGTGTGTAGGTAGGTTACTACCAAATTTTCTTTGTATATGTCTGTAATATCCAGTAAAATTTTCTTGTCAAGAACACTAATTGTTTCTTAGATTTGCTTTATTTCTTATGAGAAAGAAGTTGTAGTTTAATATGTAGGTAGGTACCTTGTCGCCCATTGGGCGCTTTTCCACTAGACGGCACGTCAACGGCAACGGCGACGGCACGGCAAGATCACGTGACAATATCTATGGGAATCGATGACATGCCGTGACGGTGCCGTGCCGGCAAGTGGAAAAGCGTGTCATATAATTTCATTGATTTTCATACATTATCTTACCTACGATATCGTCGACGGTACCGTGCCGTCGCCGTTGCCGTTGACGTGCCGTCTAGTGGAAAAGCGCCCTAGAATAGTAGAACGAAGTTTGTTTGTAGGGATTTATCTTTGTTGACAAAAATTTTTGGAGATGAAATAATCTTAACCTTTTTGAGACTGAGAGTTTCACTTTGTAGTAAGAATAGAAAATAATAAATTAAGGAAAATTAAATTAAAAAACGGGCGCTCACTTCGGAATAGGTATTAGTCTCCGAATGACCCGAAACTTGTCGTGTAATTCCGAAGTGAGTGCCCGTTTTTGAATTTAATTTAGCATGTCTCACTTTAGTTTAAATATTTACATAATTTTATATTAAAGAAACAAAAAAAAAATTGCTTTACAACAGGTGTTAGACTTGTCTTTTCGCTAGCCACTCCGCTCATACGACGATTTGTTTGCAAAGATATTAGCGATATAACCCAACTGATAAGATACGGACAGTAACCGCAAACAGAGCACTTTACAGGACGGACCGTGTCTCTAGAATTCTAAGAAATCACGAGGACATCAGCACCTATAAGGAATATGTTTTCGTAAACAGTTTGAAAAGAACTTGATAATAATAATAAGTTATAGGTACATATAGGTTAGGTACCGACGTATTTAAATATGCCCCATAATTTTATTTAAACCCAATCGATAGCCAACATTGAGTCTTAACTGTACATGAGTTAGCCATTAAAAGTGAAACTAAATAAAATTGTGTGAATACTTATATTAGAATTGAATATCGGTTTGGTATGACTGATGTCATAAAATTACCATAATACCTATATAAATTTATAATAACATAACAAAACAGTACAGTATGATGTTACATATTAAATTTACAAACTTATCAAATATCAAAAGTGTTCATTGCACTGTCAGTCAATCACTCGAAACCGTTACATAAAATGGCGGAGGTTATCGCGCCGCGCATTTTGAAAATTGAACTAAAATTTCTTGTAATATAATTGGGTATAATAAACCAAAATCAGATAAAAATAAATAAAGCTGAAGAAAAACACTTTTTAACTTACGAAAGTAAAATATTCACTATATTATATTAATGTCTCAAAAATGACAAAATCATAACATATTATGTAAATGATATTGGATACTATATTTTTCGCAATAACAAATTACACTAAATCGATGTGCAGATCAATACCAGTAAGGCTCTATATTAAATACATGAAAGACAAAGAGAGATGCCCAATTCAAATATAAAAAGTTAAATTGATTGACTGACAGGATAAATAAATACAATGGTTTATGGATTTGGCATCTTTGTTTCTTCATCTTTGTGTGTGATAGCAAATATAAATAGGTTACTACTTTTTATCATTCACATTCCACACTAAGTAAATTAATAACATGAAACTGCCGCCATAGGGCTAAAACAGATCGACTCCAGTCCAGTATTTTCTTTTCGTACAGTAAATCGTAAGTATGAAGAAACTTTTATGTTTTAAACAAAGAATGGAAATCGTTAGTTTTTAATTTTCAATCTGCCAGAGAGAAAGCTGCGAGGTTATTAGCAGGTTTCCTTTTGCGCGTGCGACGCCCACTCGGTATCAGTGCCACCATTTTAGGAAAAACAACTCGCTATAACGTACCAGGCTTCTGCGCAGGAGTTGCTATCACGAACAGTTCAATTTACATTGCTATTTTACAACCTACTTTCTTAAAGTATGTCATACGTATGAAGCATTGTACCTTAATATGGAATACTTATGTTATTTGGGTAGAGTTCTTTTAATTTTATGGTATAGTGTATTAAATGAGTATTGGTTTGTGGTGTTGTATAATGATGTTGATGCAGTTCAGTCCTGCCCAAGCCTTACTGGGAGCATAACGGTCTGAGAATCAGGACACTGAAGATCTTTGTTTAAAACTTGATCATTTTGTTCACTAAATTATCACTGGTGTTCGTTTCAATCCGGTAAACAATAGTAGGTACACTAGTATGTAAACTAAGGTAGGTACTTCACGTTTTGATTGTAATTTTTTAATTGTAGGTATCTAATTTTAATTCTATTATAAAGGGTCAAATAAATATGAATAGAAGGATATATAAATGCACCCTAAAGGATGTAAATAGGCACATGAATCTAAACAACTTTTATCAAGGAACATAATTATATATACATACATGATACAAAAGAAAATTTTAACTACTCATACAACATTTTCTATCAGTTGATGCATTTTGTATGGGAGGTCAAATTCTATTTTTCGTTTCACGACCTACGTTCCTTGGAAAAAGTTCTTGAGTTTCATGGGCAGATAGATACACATGCATCATCCATCCATAATATACCTACCCCTTCTGTTACGACGCGTTGTATAGGCATTTAACACTGTCGTTCTGCTTTGTCAATATTTTATCCTAATTGTACGAACGGATGTGCTCAAGGAAGGAAACAATACTTGACAACAGAATTATCACTAAACCAGACTGATACCTACCTACTTATTTGTTGGTAGGTACTCAACTTTATTTCATTGCAACACCAAATGCGATAGTCGTCCTTGTTAAATGGGTATTCCCAAAGCTGTGCAGTTAGCTGCACGTGCGTTGTTTGCTAATTCAACGACGACATGCAATAGGCAAGATTTTGACAACATAATGGTGATCTTTTACAGACTAGGCTTGGGAGATAGACAATGGATCAGATTAGTGATAGTGACCTATTAAATATTAGTGTTACTATATAAGTAACGATACGAAATGATCACCATCACATAAATACCCAAGTAGATTTGATTTTGAAAACATATTATAATCATGTTTATTTAAATCGTGGTATGCTGAAAAATATTGTGAAACAATATTTTGTTGTTGAAGCCATAAAATAAAATGTATCCATCTAGATATGTATAACCTGTGAAAGTAAGAAAGTGTAGTTGCTAACTCAAGTCTGACTTGTCCGAGCCTGTTGTCTGGCTGACCTACATAATCGTGCTATCAACAATACTGTGACATCTGTTATAATGACTAATGGTAATAATTAATATACCTACCTAATATTTTTATTGCAATTGCAAGGATATTTTGAGACTTCAATGTTATAAAGTTTATAGCCTATGCTTTAGATGTATTTGCTGAGTACTGCTCTAAACTTACATAATGTGGGTTTTTAAATGTATTTTATAAAATATATTTTTCTGTTGCTCTACATAATCAATTTAATTAGGTACTTATCATATTTAATATTAATTCATTAGTTTCCCTTTTAGCTTCGCCAAATATGGCTGATATTCCTGCCTAAACATAATTTTTATAACTTCGTTTTTTACCTATGTATATGTTTTCACTGTAAAGAATCATTACCCTTGCCCTACAATATCGACTACTACCCGAAGTCATCAATCATGCTCCTGATAGTTCAATCTTGGAATCAGGGGTCACGCCGTCAGCTGCTCGCTCCACTTGCCCTTACGGACGACTCCGTTGACCTTAGCGATTACTTTATTTGCCTACATAATAACATGTGACCTAGAATTGAGGCTAGTCTGTGGGCTAGTCATAGAAAATAGGATAAGTGAACATGAAAATGTGACTAAATATTTACCTTAAGTAACTGTCCATTATTACAAATAGTTGCTATTGGAAAATTGGTAAAAAACTACGTAGGTTTGTACGCTCTTTAGATAACGAATTTTTCAAATAACCTCATGCCAACCTACCCACCTTCCCTTCTCCGAACCGAACTCTTTAGCTTTTTAAAAAAAATACCTACTAGTTAACAAATTAGTATTTAATAATTAATTGTTTTATCAATGAATGATTAAAACTAATAACTAGTTTCCGGTATTTGGGTCATTTACATTATTTAAAGAGACTTGTTTTCCCAGACCCAAAAATGACAAAATTACATTCACTTCAATTCACCGAAATTGAAAGACGGTTATTTTTCCTCAACTCCTTCCAAGAAACGATTATACGAATAAAGGTTTCATAATAGTAATTCCTATAAATTCTTGAGTTTTCTTTGTTATCAGATTATAACTACCTAGGTAGGTATATAGTACCGTGGTACATCATGTTTTTAATGATAACAGTAATGTAATTCTTATCATTCGTATTATTATAGCACTCAAACATTTCTTGTGAGTAACTGGAAATCGTAGATTACGATTTGTACATCATTTTTGCTTATCATCGGCTAACGTATTATTAGACTTAATGGCATTTTCATTATCAATATCAAAATGTACCAATTCAATCGTAAACGTTAATTTTTTTCTTGTAATAACGCATATACTTTTCAGAGGCAACATGTGTATTTAAGTCAGTCACAGTCAATTTATGTTATTGAAATTTTATCAAAACTATTTTGTAGGTTAACCAATCTTACGAGTATGTTTTTAGGTGTACACGTACTTATGGAATTTACTAAGTCAAGTCTGTATAATGAACTACTTGGTCCGTCCGATCTGAGTTCTATTTGTCCATGTGGGACAAGCGCTAAATAACTCTGTTATCTTTCAACTTCAACCAACAAAGGAATACTTTGTGGTTTCCAATACAAAATAATATATGTAGTGTAGGTACCTATTTCTTAAGAAGTCAGATGAGCTTGCTTAAAAATTCTATTAATAATTTAAACCTTAAATAATATTCAGGCGAAACAAAACACATGTTCCTAAATTGATAGTGGGAAGTCCATAAAATGTTCCCGGAATTTTAGGCTAGACTGGGTTTTGCCCGCTTCATCCATAATGTTTATGATTTCTTCTTTCCGCTTAGCGTTAAAGTATAATTTAACGTTATCTTCTATTCCTAATTTATTTAGGAAATTATTAACCTTCATCCTCCTCTGAATTGGAAATAATTTTGCTTCATTTTCCGGAACTAACTCTGGCTCAAATTAATTCCAGTTTATCCTTATCCTAGTAGCGACTCATGATGATAATCCTACCCGCTCTAGCTTTTTATCTAATAAATATGTCCACAAAGTGATACTGTTATTCGTATAATTAGACTATTATTATATCTCTATGTTAGTATTTAATTTAAGTACCGTTAAGTAAAAGATTTTTTGAAATCTATCCAGTAGTAAAGTCTGTGCGAAAAGAGAACAGGCGTGGAATTTAGGGGTGCACATTTGTATTAAATTAACCCACGGCTGAACCTCCAAAATTTACTTTACAAAAATATATTATTACGTCTTTTATATTATTATAGATTCAGTCTGAAGCCTTGATGCAAAGTTTTGTTTTCAAAAAATCTTGACCACGCCGCTGGTCAATAAAGTCAGCAAGACGTATCTTATCGCTTTGAACAATACCAACTTGATTCTCAATCTCGCACATTATAATGTAGTCTTTAATACTATGTTAATAGGGTTATGGTACTGGCAAAACGGTTGTTGTTTCGGAAGTGACCCCATTCTTGTGGAGTAAGTTGCCCAACCTCTTGTTCTTGCAGACTCGTGTCTAGGTCTTGAGATATTTGGACTAGAGAGTACCAATTTTGAACTCTTCGATTTTTTATAGATTGTTTTGTTTATCATTTTATTTTAGTTGAGTAGGTAACATTCTTTTAATTACAGGCCACATTTTTTCAAATAAATAATCAGAATTTTTGATTTATTATATTATGCATTTGGAAAAGTCTCTCCTTTTGCGTTTTAATAATTTTGTATATCGTTTAATCATCGCCTTCCTAATAAGGAAAAACAACAAATATTTTGGTTGTCTGTGACGAAAATGGTCGCAAGTGAAAACGTCAAACGAGGACCACTCGCGCCGTATCACGTACGCACAATGTCTGATACAGTGTAGTGTAGGTACATTCATGTGTCCATTGAAGTACCTACCTATTATGTTGTACGACAAAGTGTTTTAAATGGGGTTAATTTCAATTCACACAATAAAGAACACAAACACATACAATATGGTCAACATAAGAAAAATAAAAATACGACGCAGGCAATATTTATCATAATCATTATATTATTAATAATCATTGATATGATAGCCAAAACACAAAGTTTAAGTTATAATATTTTTAGTATACTATATCAATCAAAGACTAACCAACTTCTGCAGAAATCAGCATCATAATAAACTAGGTACTCCTAATATTTCATACATCTATCGCTTCTGCCTTAACATCATTATGCACCACATAAGTTCTAGGTACTCAAATATATTGGATCATGTTAAATCAAACCAACTACTGTGCCCTTAGACCTCCCAAGTGGGTCAAGGCGCGGTTGACATAAACATTGTGCTGACATGTGCTGATAATATTATGTTCACATCACAGGGTGTGCAGTGAAATATTACCCTGGTTGTGAAATTTTTAATACGTATAAGTTTTAAGACTTTCGCGGTAGATTATTATTTGGAACGGGATTATAACTAATTTTTAATACGTTTTTAGCATAAGTAAGCAAGAAGAAAAACAAAAATCTTTTTAATTTTTTTAAGAAAGAAATTCATCTCACCAGAAAATTGTGCGTATTGCTTTTTTCAAAACATCATTTGACTTTGTCTTCATAATCATTCATCCTATATTCTTGAATTGGTATTCCTCCGAGTATAGTAAAAACAACAAGCCGGGCCCATGCAGGCCTGTCCTGTCAAATAAATTAATTTGTAAATTGAAATTCGTATCGCTTTCGGCGAATTCGTGTCGTTGAATGATAAAAATATGGTTAGCTCGTTATTGTCTTCAGCGAAAATATAGTTTAGTTTTAAACCTGTCTCTAGTTTCAATATTGGTACATTTATGCCATAGAACCTACATTTTCCTCGCCAGAACTTCTTTTTGAAAATTCTTTGGTGTTGTTCAGCAGGTTTCTCTACCTACGGTAATAACGAATTTCGTTTATGCCAATATATATTATTTTGAATCAGATAATCGTCAAAATTTTTCGCGAGTTGAACTGACAAAGGGGTCATTCCTATGCAAATAAATGTTGTTGAAATGAATAGTACTTAAGAAACAAAGCTATTCTACTTCTGATAAAATAAAATGTATTTGTATTTATTATTTAAGTCCAATATGAAGAGCAAATTATAGGAGGGCTATGTCTATGCGAAACGACTATGCGTCACGCAATACCTACACAAACTTAATAATGCGATCGCTAGCCTATTAACAAAATATTTCTTCTCTTCTGGCTATTGAAATAAAGTTCAATTTTCAGTGGTAGAATTATTCAGGGCGGTAAATGTGTGGTGGTATGTGAGCAAATTGAAATTTGTATCGTTTGACCCATTTGTTCGCTCCCGGGTGAGTTCGGTTGATTTATAATATCCGTCGAAATGGACTTTAATAATTATTGTGGTAGACATGAGCACAAAAACATATAAATTTAAACACAAAAAACTAAAATATTGTATCATTTATTTACCTTCTTCAACACTTTTCGTTCATTCTATTCATGCAAAAAAAAAAGAAAATTCAGTGAAAATGTTGAAAGACGTTGAAATGTTATAATTCCAATTGAACACCACCATGCATGTGCAAGGACCCAAGTGAATCATGTAAATTTCAATGTTCATGACGTCTTTTCTATACATATTTTCCTTAAAGCTACGGAAAAGTGACCAAACTATATAATGTAGTTGAATTTGTGGTCGGTTAGTGTTGTTATCAAAAAAATATTACGTTAATCGAAATTATTTCCGCAAATTAACACTTATTTGAAACTAAGTAAAGTAAATATATATACCTATACTAATATTACCTACCTCGTAGTCTCGTAGTATCTATATTTTACAACACAGAACGTTAAATACAGATTTAAGCGCGTGAACGCGGGGAATAATAACTTATATAAAAAGAACAATAGTAGATTCATAACCTAGGGTGGAAGAGAATCAATTCCCGAGGTAGTTAGACGCCCGAGCGCAGCGAGGGCGGCTATAGTTCGAGAGGAATTGATTCTTCTACCCGTGGCAATGACTCTACTTTTCATTTAGAATATGAGGAAAATATCGCACAAAAGTCCGTCACAGATACATAAAAGAACAGATTTTACTATCCCGCCAATTTGTGTTGACTTTTTAATTATTATTTTTTAATTTTGTCGCGGCACTCGCATCGCAAGTTTGCGCTAAATTCACACTGGCCAGTGACACTAGCTGGTTAAAAAGTCACGACATTTCATAAAGTTTTTTTTTTTTAAATGAAAAAAAGTCTTCACAGCTGACAGCAATTCAAGCAGTTCTATTTTTAAAGTTCATTCCCGCCCTAGGGTGGGGATGAGATTTGTATGAGTTATTCCTTCCCTGTGAAAGGAAAGCAGCATCTTCCACCCAATAGTCAGATCAAAACAACACTACTTTCCGAGTATGAGAAATGAAAAATAATAAACTTTCTTCTATTACTGCTAGAAAAATCCCTAGAAATATTTTTCTAACTTTTATTTTACGGAATTCATACAATGAGTTATGATATTTTTACCTACTACAAACGGATACTTACCATGTCAAACATATATAACTATGTACTAACTCAATATTTATGATGATTTATCATTATCATTTCCTTCTATAGTTTATATTTCCTTATTTTTTCTTTAATCTTCATTTAATAATGGGACGATCATAAAAACAAGCAACAAAGAGGTATAAAACTTACCTACTTGCATGTTATTTTTATAGTCCATAAATTGTATGACCTTAGATCAAGGTTTTCCCATGCCTACGTACCTACTTATAGTTTTACTTAGCCATAGAAAACAAAGATTGACCCTGGTTAGGTACCTATACATTACAGTATATCTTGTGTGTATATGTTCGTACGATTATAACAAAATTCTTCCATGCTGGACTGGGAGTGGTAGAAAAACATAGAATGTGCCAGCTGCATCTCCTCCCGGGCATGCTGTAAAAACCAGCTAAGGGATTTGAGGTTTCTGCGTATTGCAATTTAGGCGATGGGCTGACAACCCGTCACTATAGCAATATACGCAATCATCTGTCATAACTTTGTTTAGGTCGTTTTTGCTCTGCCTACCCCATTAGGGATAAAGGCGTGATTATATGTATGTATGTATGTATGTATTATAACAAAATAATAATAATTAATCAGAAACATAAGGTCGACAATTTGTTATCTTGTATTTTAATGTGGCCTATCAGAAATATTGCTGTCTGACGGTTATTAGTGTTTATTTAATGTAAACAACGATATTTATGTTAACAAGCGTTAAAATAATCAAAGCATTTTTTTACAGATAGTAATTTTCCAGAAGTTTACCTTTTAACTCCATTCCAGTCTTCTTGCAAAAAAGTTGTACGAATGCCAATTTTCTTTTTTATTCATAAGATATTTTTTTTGTCTGTCTCGGATTTATGTGGTCTTACAATTTGCCCACAGAAGAGTAAGGCTCGTATTTATAAAGCGATCTCAGGTTGAGAGCAATATTAAGTGTAGATTTGACAGGTAATTTTGTACTGGAATGACATTTCTGATACGAACTCAAACTCGCTGTCACACTTGAGAGCTGATTATAAATACGGGCCTAAAAGGTGTTGGGAGCTAGGAGCGGCAGTGCCTTCTCAAAACAGTGAATTTGCCTGTAAAATTATTTGGAAATTCTCGAACTTTAAAAGGTCACTTGATATTATGCTCTTCTTCCAGCTCTCGGTATCAGAAAATCACGTTCAACTCCACGTTATGTTTATTGCCAAACAGATTAACTGTCACATTAACAATATTAGTCACGATTCATATTAATAGTACCTTGTGTGTTTATCTTAGTAATACATGAATAGATTTAGTGTCATTTGATATACGTATTTATCTATTCATTCATTATAATTTGTTTGTATAACGAATTTAAAAAATCAGACGAATATTATAGTACTTTACAGCGAAATAATGCAAGAGGTACAATAAATAATGAAACCCGTAAACATAACATCTAAATATTTTTCATAAATCTCTAATATAAATTCATTGTTTTAAGGTGCTATACGGCCAACGCTTTAAGTTGGTTGGTTTAGATTATTTATGTCCTTAACATTTTATTTTTAATATTAGCGTGTTTTGTAATTCAATCAAAATTCTCTCCAACCACATAAAATATGAACGTTATTTTAATCGATAATGTTCACGAATCAATAACGCACAAGTCTCGTGCTTCCGTGTCAACAGATCAACGCATAGATCATCTGGTCATAAATCATTAATCATTTAGTATTAAAATAGAATAGTGTTTACTACCGGCCAAGGCTGCAGCTCATCTGACGTCATGTTATGTTGATGCAGCCTCGCTACTGAGTTTTTGTTTTGCTGACTTTGATGTCCAATTTATTTGAATGTTCGTTGTTTATGTGATGTGTCTTTGTAAATTGTTTGTCAAATGTCAAATTTACTATTTACTTACTTCTCTGTCGGTAAAATGTCACGTAGTTATCCAATTTTTAGCTCCACCAACAGAAAACAACATCAACTCGACATTAAATTGTTCGGATAATTCTATTTAAGGAAAGGCAATCAAACTAAAAATCCTCAAAAAAACAACAAGATTTGCGTTGTTTTACCAATGAACTGAATATTTTCCATTATTTGTAACAAAAAACGCAAACAGTTGAAAATAGTTTTATTAAATCTTCGTGTCTGACCTTTGCCATCACATCACAAAGTCCAGACGTACCACATCGTCTGCTATTGAAGTTTGGAAGCGTCTGCTAATTTGTTCAGCACCGTTCCGACTAATAAACACTGCAAAACAAAGATCTAAAGATACTTACTCTAGATGGACATTTTATTTTTTTGTAAAGGTACTAAACACAAACCTACTGAAACTAGGTGGGGCGATGACGTTTGTAAGAAAGGGGGCAGAAATGGGATGAGTGAAGTGAGGTTGAATACCGAGCTGAGTGGCGTGCCTTGGAAATACGTCCAGCGGTGGACTGATGCAGGCTGATGATGATGAGTAGCGGAATCTGGAAGGTTAAAGTGCACCTAAAATCTTAATTTAATTAAAAACAAAATAATTAAGTACATAATTTAAGAGTAGGTATCTTATAAATCAGATTTTCTTTTCTGTAACCAGTGTAATTGTAGGTACATAATTTTTAAAAATAGATGGATTACATTTTCATAAAAAAAGAAATGAATAACTTTAACTGCAAAAATTCTGAGTAGGTTTGTCTTATCCAGTGATCATAGTAAATCATAGACATCTATGGAACGCTAAGTGCTAATTGCGCCTAAAAATGGCCTCCCAAAATAGAGGCTCTTAACTGCACAGCTGATTGAAACAATTAGCTAGGAAATACAATACTTTTAGCAAGCTTTTTCATTTACAGAAATTAATATTTGGTACAGTAGAATATATAAAATAATAAAACTGAGAATGGTCAAAACGGTAATGAAATCCTATCCTATGGCAGGCAGACCCCATACGTGTCCAAAAGTTTTTTTTTTTTTAATCGTAAGTAATTCGTTTTTATACACTTGACCTACACACACAATCCTTCCTACGCACAATATCCATACAATCAGCAAAGCCTTATCGACCCTTCCCCGAACCGAACCTTCTTAAATGTGCCGCAATACTTGGGTATTTGTAGGTATACCGGGTGTAATCACAAGTTTTTTTACATACCACAGTATGTTAAATATGTCAAAGGTTTGTTCAGTTTGTTTAAAGAAGACCAATAAAAATATTACCCATGGCACATAGACAGAATATACATAGCAGTGCTATGGATCAAAGCCAAAGAACCTCTATTATATCAGCCTTTACATTATTCATCATCCACTGATGCACCTGTCAATTCTACTTTACCGTAACAAGTGTATTTTATTCCATATCCTTTGTAGAACACCTGTCATATTCATATCACCCCATTTTTTGTCTTCTTCTAAAAAAGACCCTAAATATTACCATAATAATAAACGCTGAACAAGATCTTGACTACCTGCAAGTTGCGTGTCGGTATAATAACGTGAATGGGCTAGTGTGAGTGAGTGAATGTATAAGTGTGAGTGAGTGAGTCACTTTCCTAGAAGTGGTCGAGGAATTCACTCTCGGCTTGCATGTATCCGGTGTGGTGGTACAGTTTCGTAGGCATAATCGAGTTAAGGTCAATGCTCGTGATGCAAGAAAAAAATTGGGAACTCAATCAAAACTGGAAATAAGATACTAATCAAAAACATCTGAAAAAAATTACTTTGACGCTTTACCTACTCCACATGGGATATGGGCATGATTTTAATGTTGGTAATATGTATTAATTGCAATTTTTATCATTATCAATGTGCCCTACCTGGTTTTGGCGTTGATGGGTGGGCCTCCCAAATCAATGGGATAAGTAAGCATTTGTGCTAGCTCTATAAGATAGGTGCGCTATAGTGTGACCACATTAATTTATGTAGTATGTACATATTTTATGCAATGGAATGAAAAGTAGACACCAACCATGCCTATAAAGTAGATGCTATTCAAAGTATTCTACACTCGAGGAAGCTTGTCGGAACTCCCACATCAATATGCAATCATAAGATCACGGCCGACGGTTCAAGGAGCGTGTAACCTCGGGTTTGCTTAATCGTAGGTTTAATCAATGTTTAGTTTTACATCGATTGGGTGGGTAACTAATGTCAGAAAATATTCAATCTCTGAAAGTGGTCACTGTAGTAGAGCATCTCTACATGATATCTCTATAATCTGATTAATCTGTATCTTCCTCGTAACTTTCACCACATTTGAACTGTTTAAATGCTATATTTTCAGATAGGTTAATTTGATAATAAATTCCAATATAATCTGCATATTAATAAAACCGAAAATACACAAAAATATTCCAAATACAAAAATGTTTGTATTAAATTCTCATCAACAATTTATAAAGATTGAACAAAATCTGTTCTCTGAATTTCCTTGTTTAACTTAAGCGATTATTATCTGTTTAAGCCTTAGTAAACAGTTCTGTGCAAACGGCTCCAGATATGAACGTGCTTTCCGTTTAAGTATTGAACACCTGTGTGATCCATACTTGGTTTCCGGGTAATAGCTTGTCGTTATTACTTATTAGCTTAAATAGACATGACCAGATTCTGTTGAACACTTGAAAACGTTTACAGGGATTCCTGCATTATGTATTTTGCATGTATTTTTTTTTATTTAAGATAATTTAATTTGAGTTCGTCTGAGAATTCTAATGACTTTTTTTATATATAAATGGGTTTGGTCTTGACTCCAGTCTAGGTCCGGAGCGACTGAGACGGAGTCGACGATGGAGCGAACTCACCCAAAAGATGCCTGTTCACTCTAACTTTTGAAGTGTTGGGGGTTGTATGCATTCGGAAACACAGACGCAGGTAGTGAGTTCCACTCAAAGATGAATTCAAATTTAAATTTCTAAAAGTTGTCACTTCTCTATTAATGAATCTAACATCGAGGCAGACCTACTCCTACTGATTTGGTGTATAACAACAATATAACAAGCCCCTTGATAGAACGCGGTGCCAAGCTGGCTTGGTGCACCTAAACAAGTTGCATTCGCATTGTTGCAATGGCGTGCGATTAATTTCTGTTTACTTTGTCAGCGCCTGCACGTGTGGCCTGCTTAGCAGTAATATGGCCTGCTTAGTCGTAGTATGGCCATAATAGAATTTACGCCCCATTAGTGCAGATTGTGCTAACGCGCGTTCTATTATATTGCAGTGTTTGTCTTTTATAGTAATGCATGTATTTATTACTGTGTCCTTTTATTTGAGCAACAAGCTTTGTCTCTACCATTTTATCGTGATTTAATTTGAAAAAGAAGTTTTATTGTTAGTATTTCATACTTACTTCCATGCTGGACTGGGAGTGATAGAAAAACATAGAATGTGCCAGCTGCATCTCCTCCCGGGCATGCTATTGCAATTTAGGCGATGGGCTGACAACCTGTCACTATAGCAATACACATGACCATCTGAAATAACCCTCAAAACTTGTCAGACGTGGCGGAACGACCTTTCGGTCGTTTTCGCTCTGCCTACCCCATTAGGGATAAAGGCGTGATTTATGTATGTATGTATGTATGTTTCATACAAAATTATAGGTATATTTTAAGCAAAACAAGAGTTTTAAAACACCCATGTTCTCTTTATCAAGTAAAGTCAACACAAGATTATTTACGCAGACACGGCTATTGAAACGTTAAAAGATAAAGGCAAAAACCTAACGAAATTCCTTGCGATAAGTTGGTTGTAAACATCGGGCATTGGACAAAGCCTTTTATCTTGCGATTGTAAACACTTCGGCCAAATCACGCGCATCGTATCTTATCAGAAGACATTAAAACTTATCTGGAACGTGCTGGTACATCACTATAAGGAAATGAATAGAAAAAGTACCAAGAAGGCTCCAAAGAACATTGCTGTTTTGGCATTTTGCTGTAGCCCCTTAGCATCATTGAATCTATACCCCCTTGGGCTGAGGACGGACGATGTCTTAGAAGAATTTGATCTGAAAAAAATTACCAAGCCTCTGTTGTTGCAAAGGTCCATGAAATACTTCGAACTTATTAATTTTACTCTGGATCCCAATGCTTCATGTAGATAATTATATATTTTTGAGGAATACATTACATATACGCCAACCATTTCAAAATATACTGCAATCTGCAAGTAGCTACAGTAGCAAGTTTGGGTGCGTCCGTGATTCAAGAATTTTTCAATCTCTCACCTCTTATAGTGCGAGAGTGGTACTTTTGCAACTCTGGATCAAAAAGATCAACAAAAGTTGCAAAAGACGGGTACTGATATTTTTTAATAGGAGGCACATAATATTTCGAAATTAATATAACTTCAAGTCAACTTTTCATATGACCTAGATATGACACAAACTATGACAACATCAAAGAAAATATGGTGCTGCATTCATTGCATTGTATCCCGTACCCACATGCCCGATCATTGAACATTGAATGGTCCATATATTGATCAATTTATAAGTCTTCATAGAAATGTCCTAGTACTCTAATTATCAGTCTATCGACTAATTGACCGATATTGAGTAAATTTGTCTACTTACGAGTACCCACTGGAAAAACCTTATTCGTGTTCCATTTGTTTGCACAATCTGACAAGATCTCAGCAAGATTCGTGTTTGCGTGCAAATTCACGTAGAGGTCAATAAGTTTCTTTGAACAATCAGTAGCATTTGTATTGGAGTCAAATATTGAATTACAGTCATCTGCAATAACTTTGATCTGACTCTGCTTTTGTCGTAAAAAATGAGCTGATATAATGAAGGCTTCAACGGGGTGTAAGGGACAGCGTACCAGAAACTGATAGGGGTTGCTCAGTCAACGAAACTGAACAACTTTCACCAAAATATTATTTTAGGAAATGAAAAAGAAAATCACTTTCCCATACAAAATGACCACCTCGATCAGACAATTTGTATGGAAAAGCAAAAAAAAGAACATTCCTAAAAGAATTTCCTTGTAAAAGTGGTTGACTTTCGTTGAATGAGCAACCCCTATCAGCTTTTGGTACGCTGTGCTGTCCCTTACACCCGGTATATGCGGTATGTGTCTGATCGTACATCTTCTCAAGACTTGTTGTCCAATAAAGACCGAATAAGGTGACTTGTTTTGTTTGTATACGATGTTTGCTTAGGCATTTGATGGCATCTGCGCAGTAGCTAAAATAATGGCATTCATAGTTTTCATACCACTACAAAGGTAGCTGCGTAAGTAGTTCAAAAGATACTAAAACTTCTGTTCCACAAAATATATAATGTAGTTGGTTTTTTATCAAATTCAGCTATCCCAATTTATTATAATAGGTCAAAAGGAAGTACTTTATATTATTTTTTAAATTACTACGCCCAAACGTACAATTACGGGTAGACTGATGGACCAGCCAGTCCGTTCGCAGGTTCGCACCCACGCGCGAATTATTCAAATATAATTCGCGTGTCGACAGTAGGTACTTCCTATGCCTACGTTTTTGGTGTTAGGTTTGTACATATGAAATACCCAGCTTTGAAATAAGTTACTTCAAAAGCGCCTTTTCCAGCAATTTCATTATTTAACAAAATATTGGATGATATTGAATACGGGGCTAGGCTAGGCTAGGCTTAATTTTCTGATTACCAAATGTTTAGTATAATAGGTTTATTATCTTTACTAAATCAGTACCTTCTCTTCTACTCATGATGATCATGATACCCTAGTTAGACTGAGGTCTTTTACTTTTGAAAATCTTGATATAATTTTAACCTACGAGTGAAACTCTCAACTTGTTTTGTATTATCCTAGAAATAACAAAAATGTTTCTGTTAGTCTAGTCACTTATCTAGTCATTGATGTCAATGGTCATATCATACAAAGTATAATTATTTAGTATCAGTATGGTAATTGATGCTAAGGTCGTGCTATTTGTATCCGCGTATGTTCTTATATTGTCGTGGTCAGTCAGAACCAGAACAAAAATAGTTTGATTAGCAGTTCTTACCAAACTGCGTTTACTGGAACTACCTAAGTACTTAAGTGATTCATTTCTCGTTACGATTATTTCCTTTGTAGGAGTTCCCAAAATATGTTAAACAACAAATCAAAATTTTCAACCGTAGACAGGATTTACAACTAGTGTCCACTCAAAGACGCTCTAAAGAAACAACAGATCAACAATTTCACCGCTCAGGAGGAGAACAGTAGTGGCCTAGTTGGTTATGGCGTTGGGACGGTTTTCCAAAGACGCAGGTTCAAATCCTGTGTACGGTTGAAATTTTTGATTTGTTGTTTAACATATTTTGGAAATAAAATTTCACTTTAAGTGCAATAACACAAATTAAAATTTAAAAATTGTAGGAGTTATGGTATAATGTTACATTAGTAGGCTAGGCAGGTAGGAAGGTGTTGATTTAAGAAATTAAGGGGGTTAAATAACTTCCTACTAAACCCACAGAATAGTTAAAATAGCTCTAGCCTAAAAACCTGAGCATATGTTTTAAAAGTGCATATCAAAAGATTACAATTAAACCTATTATTTTCCAATTTTTGTAATAAAAATCTTTAAACACACTTTACAGCTTCCTATTAGCTTATTGAGCTTTCCTATTTGAAATGTAATACTACTCAAGATAATCAAACAATTTTTCAAAACAATAAAATTAAGCGTTCGTTAATGCATATTCGAAGCCATTCATCTTCACAAAACGTGTAATTATTCAAAAAATAGCTTTCGACACTCCGCCCACACCCATCTTCCGATTCTTTGTCGATTTAACCTTTAGCACCTTTGAAATATGAAACCAAAGCTTTTAAAGAATACCAAACCAATACCGACTAGCTTTTGCCATAGCGAGGGTAAATTTTTTAAAGGAATATGTTTTTAACAAGTAGGTATAGCAAAATGCTTAGATGTTCTGGCATTGAATACAAGGCCGTAACAAAGTGCTGAGATAAAGCAACAAGCAACCAACTAAGCACGCTGTAAGTCAATGTCAAGACTGGGTTGTGCTCAATTGACCGAGAAATTACAGTTTCTTAGAAACACCGAGTATTTTCTCAATTGAATTTGTGGGAATTATGTAAATGTTTAGACTATTATAGTTTTGAAGGGTAAACGAAAAAAAAATTACAATGATTATTTTTTTTACCATTTTCTAATCCATTATCAAACCTAGCTAGATATAAACTCACGACTTTAATTTTTTGCGAAGTAAGCCAGAAAAAATTAGGGATTCCTTAATTATCTGAAAACATCATAATTTTATCTAATAATGCACCTATAAGGAAGAGTTATTGAAATATGGATGGACTGTAAAAAAGATAGAATGAATAAAATTATATGAAGTGGATTTCAGGACTGATCTCGGGATAGCTCGGGATAAAAAAAAATATTATTAATATTTAGGTTAAGATAGTTTAGTACGGTTCGTACTGAAAACCAGCGCTACAGTCTTCTTTTGACTGTGTAGCATATGCTGAGCTAGGAACCTTTTCGGTATCGAGTGTAGCTATTAGACTATTTAGTTTTTAAGTTTTCTAATTGCGATAACTTTGGTACAGAATAAATGCTTTTTCTTTCTTTATATCCACCATATAATCTTGCAGCTTATTATTGTTTACAATTTGCCATTTTCCTTATGCATTAAACAAAGTAGGTACGTACATAATCAGCAGAATTGTATCTCGATAATACTTGAAATAGTTTCTCAAGTCAATTAATATCCACGTGATCGGTCTATGAATGGTGGAGCTATCGTATAAATTAGCTCTATTAACTCTACAACTATATGACTCATGTTTAATATTATTGCTTATAGATTATGTATGGTCAATACCTATTTCCTTTGCACGTGACATCTTGATGTTAGAAAACGGATGCAGTGAGAAATAATTTTAAACCATGTTTTGAATCAATGAAGCAGCTAACATTCTCTACCTATTTGGTTTTCGATCTACTAACGGCCTTTTTGAATGTTCAAAACAGGTTTAATTAAAGCCAAGTTAAAAGTTGTATAATTGAACATCTGTCTCAGGTCATGTCTCATAAGGGACAGCGTACCAGAAACTGATGGTTGCTCAGTCAATGAAACTGAAAACTTTCACCATGACATTCTTTCAGGATATAAAAAACCACCTAGATCAGACAATTTGTATGGAAAAGCAAAAATAAAATTCATTAACCTCTATCATTTTGTGGTATGCTGTCCCTTACACCCGGTATTAATATTCCCTTGTAAGGGCATGTGTAAAGCCCCGTGTCAGAGAAAGCATTACTTTTTTATTTTACTGATATGCAGCCATCACAATGCACTGGAATGCATCAACGTCAGGGTGAGAGATTACAGAACAGACTGACCCAAATGGAATGGAATTTAATGGACTTTTGGGAACGAGTTGTGATTTATTGGAAGCTTTATGAAATGGTGTCAAAAAAAGGGTCATTTATTTTGAAAAAGTTAAAAACGTGATTGAACAAGTTTCCAGATATCTAACGACTAAAGGTAAAAATATAAACCAAGAACATTTTGATTAGATCGATCAGCAGCCGCTGACCTATGTTTCTAGGAAAAGTTGAAAACGTCTCCACAAATGCCTAGATAAATCCTGCTGCTGAATGATCCTACTTAAATGGTAGTAGGGCCTGTAAGGTCGCTCCATGACTGAATATTGGTCCCTTTCTTAAAACTTAAAAAAAAAACGAAAAATAAGGAGAATCCTACGAAAATTTTATGTAAAGTATTTAATCATAACTTAATTGTCTTAAATATTTTTTTATGTTCCTGTTTATAGTAGTTTTAAAAACATACTGTTATATAGGTATCATTTATCATTTACCTATTTGGATACACGCCCAGAAAAGCACATTAACTTAAGGTCGCCTCACACACGAAGAGGGCTGTGTCAAGGCAAGTGCCTTTGCCTTGCATTGAGCCTGTTGATATTTTATAGCCAATGAAGTTATAATAAAATAAACATGCTTATTTGAAATACAGTAGTAGAGGAAGTTATATTTTGCTGTCTGCGGTAAAAGTTTGTTTTTAATAATGTTTATGAACGTTTTAGTTTATCCTTCCACCACCGGCCATGATCAGTCTTTAAGTTTACTTCCAAACTTAGTATGAAAGAAATCCTTGTGATCTTCTTTCGATGGTCAAGTTGCTAGCACAAGAATCTATCAGGTCCGAACCAAACTAATCTTTACCATAGAGTACATTATCATTAATCTTAATTTCCTTGCCATTGAAATCAAACCAACATTTTTCGATTAAAAAAGCCGGAGATGATAACCAATAGTCCACAGAGAACCTAATACCGCGAGGTTACACATAAGGTATGCTCTACTCTACATTACATTCACACAATCTAACAGTTTTGTAATCCTCTGACCCGCCTGACTTAACACCTGACTCGAGTGTTTCGAAGCATCGGGTATAATAAATGTAAATGCATCCGGCTGCTTTCACCTACTTCCAAACGCTGGGTGGGTAAAGTCCGCTTGCATCAGCCATTATAACAAGATCCGTGACGAATTGGAAAAAAATATCTAAGAAAAGCACTGGGAATAGACCGAGATAGAGTTGACGATGAAGCAAGATTACCCAGAAGCGATAAAAGTTGTCAATGAAGCAATATAGGCAGAAATGAGTATTAGAAGTTAACCCAGGTTTTGCAAACTTGGTCTCCGATGGTGCAGGTTCACTTTTAAATAAAGATTACTAAAGAGAACGCACCAACTTTCTATCAGGAAGAAACTAAGCATGGAAAGAAGTGAAAGTAAATCTTTGTTAACTTTACGAGAAAGAAAAGAGATGCTAAAAATCAAAGCTAATCAGAGCCCCCGTAGCATGTAGCCGCAATAAAGCCGCGATAGCCATCTTTTATCACATCTATCTGTCAAATTGTATACGGGGATTTGACAGATAGATGCTACGGGGGGCCTGAAAAAAAAAAACCTTTCATACACAACGGTCCCCCGAACATCCTCGGAGAGCTCTACCAATACTGGCGATATGTCGATGTGGTGGTTTTCCCCGCGTCGTTGCGATAACGTTATATACTCGCTCGTCAAAGTCTCCAATGGAATGTAAAGCCACAAAGCACAAGTCCTTTGAAGGTGGACTTTTGTTTTGTCTAGGAAGTCACAAAAACTTCAAAGCTGGAATAGGAGAAAAGGTAAAACGTACTTACAAGTATTTCTCTCATAGGTAATAAAAATACCAGTGGAGGGATCCGAAAGTTTCTGTGCATGCAATGGGCGCTTTTCCACTAGACGGCACGTCAACGGCAACGGCGACGGCACGGCGACGATCACGTGACAATATCTATGGGAAAGCGTGTCATATAATTTCATTGATTTTCATACATTATCTCACCTACGATATCGTCGACGGTACCGTGCCGTCGCCGTTGCCGTTGCCGTGCGGTCTAGTGGAAAAGCGCCCAATGCAAACTACACCTTAACATGTTGCGATTAAAAATTATGTCAGTAGAGTCTAGCAATATTTAATATTCAAGCTATTTTGATTTGCAAATGGAAGTCTCCGCATGGTCAAATAAACATTCAATTAAATTTCAACAGAGATTATGTTTTTATATCGTTTAGTTAGGTCAACAGGCCTCCAAATGCTTACATCGTTGCGTAAGACGATAATTTGGACATTATTGTTCACATGTCAAAACATAGGTGCGGCCATTTTTGTATGGAATAAACAAAAAAAAAATAACGATACTGCGTCGAATTAATGTGCTACGGTTTGTTTTGTATGAGTCAACGAGTAATTCACATAATGAACCGAATAGTTTTTTTTTGTTTTTGTTTTTATGATGATTGTTTGATTTGTACCGTGAAATCGAAAACTAAGGAACACAAAGATTAAAGATATTGATTTGACATGGGACTACTAACTTATGTTAATTTTAATAGACAATTTAGTATAGTTCCTTTCCTTATATTAATCGAGCTTTGGAGTTTCATTTTGCATAACTAAGGCTTGTAATTACAAAGCGATCTCAAGATTGAGAGCAATATTAAGTATGGATTTGACAGGCCGTTTTGTACTAAAATGACATTCTTGATAGGCTATCAGTCTCAAGTGCTGATTATCAATAAGGGCCTATATGCAGAGATTTCAGATTTCAGCTTCATTTCATAAATTTTCAAATTTACATGTCACTTATTGTATAATTTAATTTCTAATTTAATTTCTTATGACTTTTGTTTAATTTTACAATTTAGTTTTGTATAATCAAAAAAATCACACAAATCGAATCAGATATAAATACTATTCAAAGCAGACGGTTGTTAGTTATTCCATTTAACATACTTATATCTAGTCCCCAGGAAGAGTACCTAATAACTAGTTCAGTTCCAGTCAGTCCAGTATGCAAATATAAAAAAGAAACCTTTATTTTATTCGTGTGTCAAGGAATTTCCCACAGAATGCAAATTGTTGCCGTAAAGATCAAACTAAAGATCGTACAGGCTACAGAGTTGCATACTAACTCTGCCATAAAAATGATTTGATTACTTACGATTACGACCTGAGAACCGCGGTAGCATTTATGAAGTAGGTAGGTATGTACCTTGTAGTTTAAAAGTAACTCGTGCTTCCTCGCACGTAGACCAGGCTCACAACCTCAATAGTTTCTAGGTACCTATACCTAGTAGGTAGCTCCTGAATACCTACGATGCGGTGCTATACGAATTCACATGCGGTTTTTTGTGGCAACTAATTTTTGCCTGGTATAGAAAGTCACTGATACATACACTTACCATACACCTATTATTGATGTAAAACATTTAATTCCCAGAGATACCTACCCCCTCATTTTTGACTGACTTCGGTAAGAAAAATATCAAATACTCACAAGGATAGAGTCTGTCTAATGAGTCGTTGCACACGGAAATGGCGCGAATTTTAAAAATCTTTCACATTTAAACACAGAAAAACTACAATAAAACTATTTTAATACTTTTATAAAAAAAAAACTATTTTGATATTTGCATACAAATAAAATAAAAGTATCAAAATAGTTTTATTGCAGTTTTTCTGTGTTTACATTTAGAGATTTTTAAATTTAGCGCCATTTCAGTGGGCAACGACTCATTAGACAGACTTCTAGAATAGTTCTGAAATGGCTTTTCGTCATGCATTATGTGCAAAGATAGACAAATTTCAACCAGTCTATTTTTTCCTTTGTTCCTCCTAGCGCTAGTGATCACGTGGCTAACACGCCTCTACCAATCATTTTATGGCTCTAGTAACGAGATTTTTATGAGTTGTTACAAGTACCTACTCAAGTAGGTACTTAAACACACACGTTCGTAATACATAAATTATGTTATCTGCCTACATTTTAAACGTGTTACCCATAGTATCGGATGGCAAGCTTCAAACTTGGTGTTTCATGAGTTTTATTTTCTTGAAGGCCCAAAAATGGTACTTTAATTTAACTTTGGACCTCGCAGTATACATGGACATAAGAGATTTTTCAATTTATATAATGAGTTCACCTACACCTAGTCCATCTTTCTTCGATTAGCAGACCGTAAATCTCTAAGCTGTCCTCTCGCCTCCTCTCGCTGCTTTAAAATTAGCGGAGAGGAGAGGAACGATTACAAATGTATTGTCGAAGCAGTGGAGCGGCCCAGGTTGGTTCAACTTACTTCTTCAACCGTTCAACTTTCGATCAGAAGACTATGACTCTCACTGCTTTAAAATGATCTGAATAATGACACAGGAGAGAGGAACGATTACAAATGTATTGTCGAGCTGTGAAGCGGCCCCGTGTTGGCGGGGGCAGCGTTGGCGCCGGCGCCGCGGCGGCGGGGCGGCGCGACGTCTCGGCGCCTTCGCCCCTCGTGTACAGGACTGCTGGTACTGCTGGAACTCGACAAGCACTCGATGACAACTGTCATGACAGGAGAGAAGAAAAGCGTGTAAAGCACCCTTCGAGTACAGGACTGCTGGCTGGCACTGCTGGAACTCGACGAGCTTGGGCTCTCAAACTGCATCTCGTGGGTTCGAATTATTCTAGGGACTACCGGCTAGGTATACTCAACTGAGGCTTTTACAAGATAAATACGGATTTTCGGAAGTTTAATCTTCAGTTTTTAATTCATTTATTTTAAAGTTATACCTAGTCCACAAATAAAAATAAAGTTGAGCCTTCTGCTAGTCTCTGTTTCTACCGCTGTCCAGCGCCAAACAGCTTTCTGTGTTGGGAGTACATACCAGCGGGCCTATGATGTGCACTGTAGACTTCGTTTTGTCTACACATTATCTCTTTCGTTGCGCACTTCACAACGGAAAAGGACAGGCATTAATCAGAGTGAAGTTTGCAACACGTGTAGACAAATCGAAGTCTACAGTGCGCATCATAGGCCTGCAGTAGTGCTTTGATAAAAAAAGAAAATTAACTGGATATGTATTTCGTTCCTACGCTTGCCGCCATGAAGAGCTACAAATGGTATGGGATCGAGTAACCCCATACGCATTACAGGCGTCACATATTTATAGAGGAGAGACGACATGTGGGGTGCTTGTGGTTTCATTGCGCTTTTAATTGGACGATACCGAAAGGTGCGTGTTGAAAAAAAAAAGTCTAAAGTTAAAAGTTCAATTGGAAAACAAAGAAGAAGTACTTAGGTACTTGATTTAATTGTTTTTAAAGCCACCACTCTTAATAATTTTCAATTACTTTTAGTGCAAGCTACTCGTAAATTTAATAATTTTATTTAATTTTTTTGCAATTTATTTTTCGTGTAATTTAGCAAAGTAATTTGCGTAAGTTACCTTCGTATTTTCATGATGTTCCTACCTACTTATTTCAATTAATACGGTATGTATCCTTCCTCTTAGTAAATTTAATAAACTACATGACTAAGGCCACCTGAAAAACAAACAAGCACATCTAAATACACAACTTTATCACCATAGTCAACACAACGCAAACTAAGTAATATAAATACAGAGACTTCTGAGAACTGCTCCGTATTATGCGGGGATTATTAAGATTGAGCGTTCATTACTTGTTTCAGGGAATAGTTCCACTTCGGTCCAAACCGTTGTTCTAAGACAATAAAGCTCACGCCATAATTCTAAAGAAAAAAACGTTTTGTAACATTTTAGTCTCAATGTGCAATTCATAAAGTATTGATACTAGGTAATTTACTGAAAAAAATTGAAGTGAAGCTGATTAGGAATAAGCTCATTTCATCTTTTTGCTACTATCACCTCTGACCTAGACTACTAGAGTCAAGAGTAAACACATTAAAGATCATCCATCTGTTACAAAACGTCACCACCAACATCAACATATATTTTGTATCACAAAATTAGAAGGAGAAGGAGAAGAGAAACAAACGAGTAAACACTTAGCAAACGAAATAAAATTAATAGGTAGTGTTTTTAGGCCGTAGTGGAACTGCTCGTTTCAGGAGCTCATACATAACCGGATATGACGTGGCTGCGCTGAAGCGGTGACTCAGCTAACAACCTGCCGCTTTCGTTACAAATTTATTTGAGGCTGAAAACACACGTACGTACGTTTAGAAAAGAGTAAAAAAAAAAGTCTACGAGGATTTTTTAAAGTTTGCGTGATAATTGTTTTTTTCTCATGAAACCATTAATATTGTAAAATACTAAAAGATAAAGAAAGTTTTTATCAAGAGTCTGCTGATACTAAACTAATAATAAAAGAACGTATAGTTACTACGGTTGCTACGCCGTAGCCCGTAGCGCATGATAAACAAAATTCTCATTTGAAAAATATTTTTAACGGATTAAGGTTGTATTTTTATTTAAAACGTTGTTTTACCTGAAACGTAGGGAATTTTAAAAATAAATAAAAACACAACTTAGATCCGTTAAAAATAGTTTTAAAATTGAAACAAAATTCTGATTTGCGATGGATTCAGCTAGTAGAGGTGACGAAATAGAGTTGACGGTGGCTCATTAAGAAGCCTCAAAAACATCAGCATTTTCATACAATGAGAGAATATGTACAGCAAGCTGTTTGGCGCTGCTGGTTTCAATCATGGTTTCAATCAAGTCATCGCCTCTTCAACTATTTCATAGAAATACTTATATAGGTACCTATTTTTCAATTGTATAAAGTAGGCACCGTATTGTATGATATTTGAACAAACATACTGAAACAGGAAAATAAATGGATATATCCTGTTTATTCTTCGATATTGATAGTTATTTCACGAACAAATATGTAGTGGAAAACCAACAGACAATCTACGAGGAAAACTTTACTACCTACCTACATACAATCACTCACGCCTCTATACCTAGAGGGCTAGTCTAAACGTCACAGCACCGAGGATGGGCGACGCTTAAAATAACAAAACAATCATTTTTCGTGATTTTTATTCCATACATAGGGATCTTTTACATTGATTTGATTCACCACACCAACTTTTCCACATTGTATTTCTATTTTAAAGGAATAATATTTGCGTATTTCCAAGAAATCCTGTAACATCCTGAAAGCTACCCCATGTGGAACTGAAACCGCCCGAAGCGTCGCGTCGAATGACTCATGCGACAGTGGCGCCACCAGATTTATTGCGAGAAGCTTGCGAACTAACTGGATTAGGTAAGGTAAGACTAGGTTGAGGTAATTTGGAACAGGCCGCTGGCAGTTGCCTTGTCTTATTTTTATTGCGTCGGTTGATATTGGTTTAATTAAAGCTTGACCAGGTTGTAAAAAGACCTACCATACTATAGTATAATTAAGCTTGACCAGGTTTTAAAAAGACCTACCATACTATAGTATAATTAAAGCTTGACCAGGTTTTAAAAGACCTACCATACTAAAGTATAATTAAAGCTTGACCAGGTTTTAACTACCATACTATAGTATAATTAAAGCTTGACCAGGTTTTAACTACCATTACTATAGTATAATTAAATCTTGACCAGGTTTTAACTACCATATTATAGTATAATTAAAGCTTGACCAGGTTTTAAAAAGACCTACCATACTATAGTATAATTAAAGCTTAACCAGGTTTTAACTACCATACTATAGTATAATTTAAGCTTGACCAGGTTTTAAAAAGACCTCCCATACTATAGAGTAGGGCTTGCTTATAGACTTCACATACACCCTACTCTATAGCAGGTCTTTTCAGCTACTGGTCAGGGTATAAAGCTGATGATAATTACATTTAGGTGAAATATCTTAATTTTACGAAAAAGTGAATAACCTATTGGCTTTTCCCCTTTCAAATTAAATTTTAAACTGTAATAGTAATGAAAACTGTATTTTCTCAACTCATAAGTAAATTAACATTTTCGGTTCTGCGAAATAGACTTACTTGCATCGAATTCTACTCGTAGGTAGGTACTAGGGGATATTGTCAAATCAGTACCTACCTATTACTTTTTTACGTTTGATCCTATCTACCGGAGTCTAAGGCTCGTATTTATAAAGCGATCTCAAGATTGAGAGCAATATTGAGTGCGGATTTGACAGGTAATTTTGTACTGGAATGACATTTCTGATACGAACTCAAACTCGCTGACACTCTTGAGAGCTGATTATAAATACGGGCCTAAGTTCTATAGTAGGTACGATACCGTGGCCCGTAGTGCGTACTGAGAATAGCCAACCTGTGGGCTAAACACAAAAAGACTATCCAGTGTAACCAACACATGTGCTTGTTTTAGCAGTTGTCTTGGGACGATCCTTGCCTAAGATTAATAAAAATAAAAACTGTTTGTCTGTGTTTATTTTTGTGCTTTTTGGTTTGCTCTTGCCATTCTAAGTGACCAGTATAAAGTCAAACAGTGAAGCAAACTCATCCAAAATCCTTAAAGACTCACTGGCCATTTCACAGACCGAACACAGCAAGCTACTTGATGCCGTGAGACCTTCGTTCAGGCCGAAGTTTCTTATTCTGATCCTTTATCTTTAGTATTGTGAGTCCTAAAAAAGTTACAACTTAATTTTATTTTCTACAATGGCCCTGGCCCCTGTGCAAAACAAACGGCGCTACACTGACCTTTGGACCTCGTACTCGTAGTACTTAATGAAACCCATACGATAAATAATCTACAAAATTATTAATACCAACATTTTTTTTTATTACTAGCCTTTCTTCTTTCTTCCATTTCTCGCGGTCCTATGCAAGCTCCCACTAGTCTCCGCGATAAGCTGTAATAAATACATCAAAATATTCTAGGCACAAAAACAAGTAACACCACAGGACAAAGCTCGTACAAGACAAAATTAAAGACACAGTGAGTCAGAGCGTAGCTAATATTGGACGTAAAGCCGCAGAGAGAAGAGAGGATTAGGAGATGATGATGAAATATTGTGCAATTATATCCTTCGATTGACGTAGAGGACAGCGGGTGAAACCTGTTTTCACTAATTTTTATTTAGGTTATTATTGAAGACTTTTTTAAGCTTTTTCATAGTCTCTGAACTATAGAAGGTTTTTTTTTCATTTATATTAAACGTGGTATTTGACTGTCTGTTATCATCATAGGTATGTTGGAAAGACTTCATCATGTAGACTGCCTTCCGTTCCGTCTGTAGACTCTGTTTTTAGCACCCAAATCTTACCTGATTAAGAAGGAATGAATGAATGAATTTGATTTCAGAAGAAAGTGCCAATTATATTTAAGCAGCTTCATGGATTGATGAAACATTTACCCTTTCAGTGGGTTCATGAAAACTTCCTTTCATTTCATTGTCAATTTTAACGTAAATAAACCTTCTCCCTCTTGAGGTATATCCAGTAACCTTATGTTTTTACAGCGTTGGCAAAAAAAGGTTGGTTACCTTTCTAGCGTCAAATATCTTGAAGACGACCACTTACCCTCAACCCAAGTGTTCCATACAAAATGTCCTTTGGCTACGATTGATTGAAACCTTCTTCTTTCATTTATTTTCTGTCGTCAGTGGTCCATTTCTGTCTATCATTGGCCAATTCTTTAATATATCTGACAGATATGACTTGATTGATACCTACCTACTTGAAAAATATGACCTTGTTCTGTATCCACGATTTATGTAAATATTATAATCAGTATCATATCTGCGTTGTTTTGTAATGGTATTCTGTGATATGATAGGGTATCAATAAGTACAAACATCTTATCTACTACGTTTTTGACGAAGGTATATCCTGAACTGAAATTCCTGAAGATAAAGTCATGCTAATATTAAGTGTATATGAGGAAAGATTTGTAACCGATTTAGCGATATTATTTCATTCGTCGAAAAAGATATGTACCTTTATTTCTTCATTACATTTATCAACGCGAGTAAATTGGAAAAACTGAGGTTTGTATAATTCAGGAAATATAATTTGAACCGATTTGTCATACAATTTGTACGTCGAATCGGCTCAAATTACATTTCCCCAACTATAACATATATGTAAAGAAAGATAGGTGCATCTTTTATAATTATCCGGAACCTCCTTCTTATTGCATGACGTTTATAAGTAGTTCCGTTTGTAGGTAGGTGTTGTATTTTTGCTATGTTTTCCACTGTCACACACTACTCACTATCCCTGGCACTGCTCCTGAGCTGCAAATTAATGTAAATGAACCGTTTTCAACTGTAAATATATTGAGCTTTTCAGTTGCTTTTCAAAAAACAACCGAGTAGTATTATTGTAGCGTTGAATTTCGGAAATTACGCAATTTTACCGAGAACTTGTCCGTTGGCGCTAGAATTCATTAAACGTGACAACATACATACAAATCCAAGAAGTATAGCATACATTTACTGTTCACTAAGACAGCAATATTACGAGTTGATAAAAAAGCAGCAATGTATCTAAAACCTCAGTAATAGTTTCAATTTTTCAATTTTCTTAAATTTATGCTAAGTATTTTCGTTTTACTTTTCTTTCTTTTCTTTTCATTCATCACATCTGACGACAAATAACAACAACTCAGGTGGTCTTGAAATTTTTCAACTATTTCACAGAAATGTCGGTGTTAATTGACTTGACGAGATATTTAGCCACAGTATGTGTTGAAGAAAATCATAGAAACGAGCTACTTTCAACTAGGATTGTGAGGGTATATTAAAACAAGTCTATGAGTTCATCGAGCTTACCTAGTAAGCTTAGAATGCAGTCGATATAGCTGATAAATACAATCTAGGTAAATGTCGACAAAACTGGTTTTTCGCACATATGTTTATTAATCTGGTAGGGGCCTGCCTGGCTGCATCTCATAGGGATTAAAAACTAACTTTTTATTTATGTAGACCAGTTGAAGAGTTCAGAATGAGTTCAGCATTATTATTTATACCTATGTAGAGTTCTGTTCAGCTGTACCTATTTTTTCAAGCAGTCCGTACCTGCATTGGCCCTTACTTTGCATGACATGTCCTTCTTATATCTCGCCCATTACAATATTAAAATAATTAAAATGGCACTTCAAAAACGTAGCAAAGTCCCATCCAAAATTTATTTTAGGACTGATGATTCACATTCAGTCCAATTTACAGCATCAAATTCAAAACAAGAACATTACTGTCAACAGTCTCCAATTTCTTTCGACCGATGATGACGAATCAATATTTATGGTAGATCCCGAAGCGACTTCGTGAACTTGCCTCCAACGGTTTCCACGAAGTGCGCAAAGTGACCCATAATCATTCAAGGTCCCGACAATCTGTCACCGTGCCAGATTCTGCCAGATAGCAGGCGGGTGCGGGGTGACTAGACTACTAAATACAAGAAAATTTACCTTTAATATGTGGAATGAATTTTTCCTGCTTATTTTATAACTGAGTTTCTGATAAATTAAAACTCTAGTCACCAGAGTCTGTCTAGTGCATTTAACTCTTCTTCTTTCTATCGATTGTTTCCCGAAGAAACACAGTTCCCATTCCCAAACAAATGGTATCGCGAGAACGCGTCTTTTGTATAGGTAGACCTCGGGGATGACATTTTATTTTATATTTTGACCTAGATAGATTTTATAGGAAGTTATTTCGTTCTGTAGTTGTAGAACTTTAAAATCCCTCTAAAGTTTCCGCAGGTCCTTGCAGTTGCAGTAGTTTTCCTCATCTTCCAAGTTCACACTTTTAGTGCTTTCTTTATTTTCTCATTTCCACGGAAGTCGCCGGTTCCTGCATGTGTCATTTGTTTTGGCGCGAATCCAGGCTTTCGCGCCAATCGCACGAGCGCACTTTATTTTTCACCGTTGCTAAGGCAGGAGTACATTGACTCATTCAGCCTAATCGGTCGAATGATGTTGTTTTCATCAGTTAATCTTGATTAATATTGTGGATTTAGTATTTAAATGAAACAGAAAAATAAAGTTTGATTTAGACGACATATATTATGAATGTGGATTAACCTAGAACTACATTAAAGAAATTATATTATAACTATCCCAAATAAAAGAAATATCATCCCAGCAAAGTGTAGGTACTTTTTCATGCTTTCAAGAATTTTGTTTTCAAATGTGTCATACATTTCTTTACAAACATTGGTTTTCAAAACACGACCATAAAATAATTCTTTCAAAGGCGACTGACTCTATTCAATAAATATGCCTTGTTCCGAGAAACCCACAATGTTTTTAGCAGCTGTTTTGCTATGTTACGAGCCAGTACACAGCATTGACTCATCTCCTTTTAGTAAGTAGGTATTATTTTTACAGCCATCTTTTGCTGATTGCTGTATGGCGAACTATCTAAAACAAAAAGTCTCTATGTACCTTTAGCATTTCCACTTACTAGATGTAGATAAGGTATATCAATACATACGTATCTATATTGATTTCTGTAATAGGTATTTCAAGAAGTAAGTTTCAAAGATCGTACTTTTAGCTGCAGTTGTTGGGCCATGACTGAAAGAAGTGACTTTCAAAAAATATCATGAGTAGGTAAATCATTCATCTTTAGAAATATCTTTTCAGTAGTCGCTGCTTATTTAAAAAATGCGAACAAATTGTCCCATTAGAACTATTTACGTATTACAAACTATAATCTCTCTTCTTATACAGAAGTCTGATTCCTGAAACAGCTGACCGACCTTGCC
>JARACY010002507.1:0-42037 GCA_029255725.1 Scrobipalpa atriplicella
TCGGAGCCATGTTTCTATCAGTAGACCGTTGTGGCTATAGAGGTGTAACTTTAATTATTAAAAAACCATTTGCAATTTCCAACAAAAGTATGAAATTCGTAAAAGCTGTAAGAAGTAAAATTCACTTCCCTTTGTTCGGTCTGTACACAACTTCCGGGGAAATCGTTAAAAACGCATTAAAACATTGTCCGCCTGCGAAATCTCTTCCTGGTTTAAAATATAATAACAAAGGAGCAGGTGAGAGTTAATAACCGTAGGCTTTGTGGCTGTAATGAGCTAGAATTACCCACGGTAATATACTGGGAAATAAAGGATGTCCTATTTTTTATTTATGTTGATTACTATATTTTACAAGTGTGTTATGCTGGACTCCACTCTGTTTTGTACCGGGTGTAAGGGACAGCGAGCGTACCGAAAACTGAAAGGGGTTAGTTAGTTAATAAAACTGAACAACTATCAGAACGTAACTTTCTAAGGAAAATTGGCTTTTCCATACAAATTGTCTGATCGGGATGGTCATTTTGTAAGGGAAAGTCGATATTTTTTCATTTCCTGAAAAATATTCCTGGCGTAAGTTGTTCAGTTTTGTTGACTGAGCAACGCCTATCAGTTTTAGGTACCTACGCTGTCCCTTACACCCCGTATAAATTCAGGTTCTATGCTAGCTTATAATAACAGCTACTTGCTGACCGAATAGCAACACAACACATGTTATGTTCTAATACCCTGTTACTGGACGCCTTACGCCCGTACAGAAGCCATAGTGTAGTGTTCAAGTACAGTGTAGTGTCGAAAAATTAAGTAGCCACTCAACACTAACTGCATTGTGTAAGGCTAGTGTGCACTTGGTATACGATAATACGTACTATAAACTTTAAGGAATACATGTTTACTGAAATGATGGGTGTGAAAATAAGGTTTATTTTAATACTTTCACTTTGGTATGGTATACTAATGGTAGAAAGATGTGTTTAATGGAAACAGAGGGCTAAAGTAATGCTAGTTGAAAGAATGAAGAAAAACTGAAGTTCCCAAAAAATCATCGTCACCAATCTGTATTAGTCCACAGCTGAAGGGCTCTTTTAAGGCACTAAAGCTCTGTCTTCAGTTCTTTGCATCCATTCCTTCCTGTTTATCACCTTACCGATCTTGTATTCTGCTGTATCATTAGTATGGAAAACACCACCAAACTGACTATTGGCAGTCATACTTATTTCCCACACGGCTGCACAAAAAGTGAAAATTTTACCGGCTTTCGAGCGCATTTCACCATTCACATACAACGCACTGACAACGACATATCACCATGAGCGAGTGCGACTTGAAAATGCTTCATCAATTCGTGCAGCCTGCCACTCACGGCTCTGACCGCTGACTCGTAGGGTGGAACCCTTATTCACGTAGGGAGAGCTATTTTTTTTTGTTAATAATGTAGCATTTGAATAAAAAGTGTGTTTTTTTTGTTTCCGAAAACAAAATATAAATGCTTATGTTGAACATTAACTTTCAATGCCATGCAATTTTAGCAATAAATCTTTCTCTCAACAACTATAAACCCATTACACTAACACAACCCACATACATTAAAGAATGGTAGAGAAGAATATGTAAGTAAGTAGGTAGGTAATATTACGATTAAATAAAGCATACTTAAATCCGATCGTCCATGAATCAGGATCTGCTAGCTACCATAGTTGTCACTCGACTGTGAAATACGGTTATAAAACTTCATTGTTTCCAGTGACGATAGGTAATACTTCCAATTTGATCCGCCAGCATAAAGCAAAAAAAAAAAAAAAAATTTACAAGAAATTGTCAGTAGCATGAATACAACAACTTGTAACTGCACTCAAACTTGTGCTTTAAAGAAATTAGCACAGTTTCTTTTCCTAAGACGTTGTCTCAGTGTGCACTTTAGCGTAGTTTCATTTATTAGAAACGTGTTTATAATTAAACTAATCTATTGGAACTACTGCAACCATGCCACTATAAGTAGAGCTCTTGATATCCCAGTTTTCTTAGCAAAAAGTTCCTAAACTAAACGCGATAAGAAGTTACCAGGGACCTTGGTATTTTGGATATGTGCTGCCTGAGTGTTGCAATGTATACGGATTTTTTCCTGTTGAAGCAGACTTTCATGAGCTTTAACGAGTTTTTTTTTTTCCTGTGCTTTGTTTCCTGGTGAAAGTTGTTCAATTTTGTAAACTGAAAACCTCTATAAGTTTGCAAGAAGCTGTCCCTTACACCCATTAAATAATACTTACTGCAAAATGTGAAACTCAACTCACTACATGCTGATTGCATTTAACTTTAATCTCTTCAAATCAAGAGTAAATAGGCATCTTTTTGTGTAGAGTTCGCTGCTTTATTGACTCTATTCTGGACACTACCAAAACTATCGCAAATAATAGAATAAAGCATAAATAAATATTAAATAACAATATTGTGCTATAATTTCCCATAGAAGGATAGCAACACCAGTTGCCTGTCTGATCTAGGAGATGCGCCTTCTTGTGCTGGCAGCATCTTTAATTAATGTCTCTGAAACTAGAAGGCTCACGTATTCATAGTATTAACTATAAACATGACGAAAATCCATGTTAGGTAGTTTGAATAAATCTGTGAGGTAATTTTGAGAAAGTAAATTACTTAGTCCTTCTACATTTTTAACTCGATTATTAAATCTAAATGTGTATTTATTTTGAAATGATGAATGAGATCCACAGTATTTTAGCTATCAGATTTAAGTATAAAAGTTTTGAATTTTTTTAGTCACCCAGTCAACACAACATGCCTACATCTCAGGAGAAAATTCAACCCACCAAAAACATAAATGTAAAAATAGAAGCCAAGTTCTTGGTAGTTTGGTGCATGGTTTGCACAAAAAAGTTGTGATATCAAAAAAGCAGGCCAAGTCAAGGGTTTATTAAAGTAATTCTAAGCTCTTCAATAAGGTATCATTTCAAATAACTTGGCCGTTGTAGAGAATAATACAAACTGTCACCTACAACACCACTCTACAACGGCCAAGTTGCATGAAATGATACCTTATTGAAGAGCTTAGAATTACTTTAATAAACCCTTGACTTGGCCTGCTTTTTTGATATCACAACTTTTTTGTGCAAACCATGCACCAAACTACCAAGAACTTGGCTTCTATTTTTACATTTATGTTTTTGGTGGGATATCATGACTTTTTGTCGGTAATTTAATTGATCTAAATATAAATTTACTATTATTCAATATTCTTATAATTATGGGAGTGGGTAACATAACTTTTTCAAGTACGACGGCTTTAATTGCAAATATCTCGAGACATACATATTTAGGAAACATAGTTTTAAAGAAACCTTAACTTTATTTTACAAGACCTATCTAATGACACCCCACTCGATATAGTAGGTAAAAAAATAAAAATACCCCCCCCCATATATTTTTTTACTTCTTTTGAATTTTTCCACAATTCTTACATTATAATCTATCATCATACCAAATTTGAACTTTGTAGGTCATTACAAGACCTATCTAATGACACCCCACTCGATATAGTAGGTAAAAAAATTAAAAATGCCCCCTTTTCCCCCCCCTATATATATTTTTTTACTTTTTTGAATTTTTCCATAATTGTTTCATTACAATCTATCATCATACCAAATTTGAACTTTGTAAGTCATCTGGAAGTAGGTTAGGTTTTTGATCTATATGTCAGTCAGTCAGTCAGTCAGTCAGTCAGTCAGTCAATCATAAAAATGCCGATATTCAGACGTTAATATCTATTTAACCGATAAAGCTATGTTTATAAAATTTTGTATACTTGTTTACGTAGGGGGTCCTGATATGTAAACCAAATTTGGTGTATTTACGTTGAATAGTTTTTGAGTTATTGAGGGGTCAAAAGTGACTCCAAATGGTTCCTGTAAAATAACACACGGTGCTGCCCGCCAGTTCTCTGCGTTTGGCTTGAACTTGGCTGGACACGCTACCGCGTGTCTAGATAAGCTACTGATTCAATAACGGACAACCAAAGTAGAGATAAACCCAAAAAAAAGAGTCAAGAATCAAAGAGTATTCGTATACAAACTGATACTAAACAGTTAGGCGGGGTGCAAATGAATATTCAGATGCAACATGTGGCGCCCCCTGGGGAGGAAGCTGGACGTGACATATAGATCAAAAACCTAACCTACTTCCAGATGACTTACAAAGTTCAAATTTGGTATGATGATAGATTGTAATGAAACAATTATGGAAAAATTCAAAAAAGTAAAAAAATATATATAGGGGGGGGAAAAGGGGGCATTTTTAATTTTTTTACCTACTATATCGAGTGGGGTGTCATTAGATAGGTCTTGTAATGACCTACAAAGTTCAAATTTGGTATGATGATAGATTATAATGTAAGAATTGTGGAAAAATTCAAAAGAAGTAAAAAAATATATGGGGGGGGGGTATTTTTATTTTTTTTACCTACTATATCGAGTGGGGTGTCATTAGATAGGTCTTGTAAAATAAAGTTAAGGTTTCTTTAAAACTATGTTTCCTAAATATGTATGTCTCGAGATATTTGCAATTAAAGCCGTCGTACTTGAAAAAGTTATGTTACCCACTCCCATAATTATAAGAATATTGAATAATAGTAAATTTATATTTAGATCAATTTAAATTACCGACAAAAAGTCATGATATCCCACCAAAAACATAAATGTAAAAATAGAAGCCAAGTTCTTGGTAGTTTGGTGCATGGTTTGCACAAAAAAGTTGTGATATCAAAAAAGCAGGCCAAGTCAAGGGTTTATTAAAGTAATTCTAAGCTCTTCAATAATGGTATCATTTCATGCAACTTGGCCGTTGTAGAGTGGTGTTGTAGGTGACAGTTTGTATTATTCTCTACAACGGCCAAGTTATTTGAAATGATACCTTATTGAAGAGCTTAGAATTACTTTAATAAACCCTTGACTTGGCCTGCTTTTTTGATATCACAACTTTTTTGTGCAAACCATGCACCAAACTACCAAGAACTTGGCTTCTATTTTTACATTTATGTTTTTGGTGGGTTGAATTTTCTCCTGAGATGTAGGCATGTTGTGTTGACTGGGTGACTAAAAAAATTCAAAACTTTTATACTTAAATCTGATAGCTAAAATACTGTGGATCTCATTCATCATTTCAAAATAAATACACATTTAGATTTAATAATCGAGTTAAAAATGTAGAAGGACTAAGTAATTTACTTTCTCAAAATTACCTCACAGATTTATTCAAACTACCTAACATGGATTTTCGTCATGTTTATAGTTAATACTATGAATACGTGAGCCTTCTAGTTTCAGAGACATTAATTAAAGATGCTGCCAGCACAAGAAGGCGCATCTCCTAGATCAGACAGGCAACTGGTGTTGCTATCCTTCTATGGGAAATTATAGCACAATATTGTTATTTAATATTTATTTATGCTTTATTCTATTATTTGCGATAGTTTTGGTAGTGTCCAGAATAGAGTCAATAAAGCAGCGAACTCTACACAAAAAGATGCCTATTTACTCTTGATTTGAAGAGATTAAAGTTAAATGCAATCAGCATGTAGTGAGTTGAGTTTCACATTTTGCAGTAAGTATTATTTAATGGGTGTAAGGGACAGCTTCTTGCAAACTTATAGAGGTTTTCAGTTTACAAAATTGAACAACTTTCACCAGGAAACAAAGCACAGGAAAAAAAAAAACTCGTTAAAGCTCATGAAAGTCTGCTTCAACAGGAAAAAATCCGTATACATTGCAACACTCAGGCAGCACATATCCAAAATACCAAGGTCCCTGGTAACTTCTTATCGCGTTTAGTTTAGGAACTTTTTGCTAAGAAAACTGGGATATCAAGAGCTCTACTTATAGTGGCATGGTTGCAGTAGTTCCAATAGATTAGTTTAATTATAAACACGTTTCTAATAAATGAAACTACGCTAAAGTGCACACTGAGACAACGTCTTAGGAAAAGAAACTGTGCTAATTTCTTTAAAGCACAAGTTTGAGTGCAGTTACAAGTTGTTGTATTCATGCTACTGACAATTTCTTGTAAATTTTTTTTTTTTTTTTTGCTTTATGCTGGCGGATCAAATTGGAAGTATTACCTATCGTCACTGGAAACAATGAAGTTTTATAACCGTATTTCACAGTCGAGTGACAACTATGGTAGCTAGCAGATCCTGATTCATGGACGATCGGATTTAAGTATGCTTTATTTAATCGTAATATTACCTACCTACTTACTTACATATTCTTCTCTACCATTCTTTAATGTATGTGGGTTGTGTTAGTGTAATGGGTTTATAGTTGTTGAGAGAAAGATTTATTGCTAAAATTGCATGGCATTGAAAGTTAATGTTCAACATAAGCATTTATATTTTGTTTTCGGAAACAAAAAAACACACTTTTTATTCAAATGCTACATTATTAACAAAAAAAAATAGCTCTCCCTACGTGAATAAGGGTTCCACCCTACGAGTCAGCGGTCAGAGCCGTGAGTGGCAGGCTGCACGAATTGATGAAGCATTTTCAAGTCGCACTCGCTCATGGTGATATGTCGTTGTCAGTGCGTTGTATGTGAATGGTGAAATGCGCTCGAAAGCCGGTAAAATTTTCACTTTTTGTGCAGCCGTGTGGGAAATAAGTATGACTGCCAATAGTCAGTTTGGTGGTGTTTTCCATACTAATGATACAGCAGAATACAAGATCGGTAAGGTGATAAACAGGAAGGAATGGATGCAAAGAACTGAAGACAGAGCTTTAGTGCCTTAAAAGAGCCCTTCAGCTGTGGACTAATACAGATTGGTGACGATGATTTTTTGGGAACTTCAGTTTTTCTTCATTCTTTCAACTAGCATTACTTTAGCCCTCTGTTTCCATTAAACACATCTTTCTACCATTAGTATACCATACCAAAGTGAAAGTATTAAAATAAACCTTATTTTCACACCCATCATTTCAGTAAACATGTATTCCTTAAAGTTTATAGTACGTATTATCGTATACCAAGTGCACACTAGCCTTACACAATGCAGTTAGTGTTGAGTGGCTACTTAATTCGACACTACACTGTACTTGAACACTACACTATGGCTTCTGTACGGGCGTAAGGCGTCCAGTAACAGGGTATTAGAACATAACATGTGTTGTGTTGCTATTCGGTCAGCAAGTAGCTGTTATTATAAGCTAGCATAGAACCTGAATTTATACGGGGTGTAAGGGACAGCGTAGGTACCTAAAACTGATAGGCGTTGCTCAGTCAACAAAACTGAACAACTTACGCCAGGAATATTTTTCAGGAAATGAAAAAATATCGACTTTCCCTTACAAAATGACCATCCCGATCAGACAATTTGTATGGAAAAGCCAATTTTCCTTAGAAAGTTACGTTCTGATAGTTGTTCAGTTTTATTAACTAACTAACCCCTTTCAGTTTTCGGTACGCTCGCTGTCCCTTACACCCGGTACAAAACAGAGTGGAGTCCAGCATAACACACTTGTAAAATATAGTAATCAACATAAATAAAAAATAGGACATCCTTTATTTCCCAGTATATTACCGTGGGTAATTCTAGCTCATTACAGCCACAAAGCCTACGGTTATTAACTCTCACCTGCTCCTTTGTTATTATATTTTAAACCAGGAAGAGATTTCGCAGGCGGACAATGTTTTAATGCGTTTTTAACGATTTCCCCGGAAGTTGTGTACAGACCGAACAAAGGGAAGTGAATTTTACTTCTTACAGCTTTTACGAATTTCATACTTTTGTTGGAAATTGCAAATGGTTTTTTAATAATTAAAGTTACACCTCTATAGCCACAACGGTCTACTGATAGAAACATGGCTCCGATGTGTCTCGCCCCCACATAAGTAAATAAATAATTGCCTCATACAGGGTGTAAAAAAGCTGATATTTATTTCATACTCTCTTCTAGTACTCGATACGCTTATTGGCAAGTGGATTAGCGAGCGCAGTGTGAGATAAAATCACTGAGAACTTTAGAACGCAGTTGCCTATTTCTTGGATATTATAGTATTTGCCGGCTACTTTTACTACTCCCAAAAGGTGGTATGGATGCGCGTGATACTATTCTGACTTGACATCACACTGAAACGGGAGCAATAGAAAAACAAGAATATGCTAGTTAGTTGCTTCTCCATATGCATGCTGTATACAAGTACAAGGAATACAGGCGATGATGGGTGGACAACCTATCCTATCAGTATAGCGATACACGCTTCAATCTAAAATTTGCCCTTGATATTTGTAATAGGTGTCGAGAATGCCTTTTACTAGAGTTTTTAAACACTGTCGGACAAGCTGTAAAAACCAGCTTTCGAGGATTTCAGTATATTGTAATATAGGCGACGGGCTGACAACCTGTCACTACAGCAATATACAGATACTTATATCTTAAACAACTCTCAAAACTTGCCAGACGTGGCGGAACGACCTTTGTTTTGGGTCGTTGACGCTTTGCCTACCCCATTATTGATAAAAGGCGTGATTTATGTACGTATGTATTTATCACACGGTTGTTCTGCCTCTGTCAGCCTGGTCTGTATATAAATGGCTTAAAAGTTGCCGGAACTCAAGTTTTACGAGTTAGCACGATTTTATGGTAAGTTCACGCTGTTCAATTTGACTTTGATTGATTTTCAATTGCAATTTTATGGGTTTTTGGTGAATGAAGGAATATTGAAACTTACAGCTTTTGAATGGCGATTTGATTGGTTATCGCCGAGTGAAGTTAACATTGTAGTTTTCTAGTTTTCTGGGCGATTATTTTATACATAAAAATTAAGTCTATATTATAAAAAAAAAAGGGTTGTCTAGATCGCTTTCTCATGATATGACAGAAAATTACAGGTTATAATTTAGTTAACTCATGCTCTAAACGAATCGACACCAGTGTACAGCAAAAAACAAAAAACCTTTCTTTATACCTTAAGTTACATTATGAAAATAAGAAACATATAGTGCACAATTTTTCAACGCAAATAACCCTCATTTTCTCCCATAAAGCGACTGGAAAAATTTCATTAGCTTTCTAAATGGAAAATGAGAAATGTAAATGCATCGTTAATATTAATGCGGTATTCTAGTGGCTGACTGTACAGGTTTTGTTTTAAATTTAACGAACTTAATAGGGGTATTTTAGTAACACTACCTACCTTCTTCTTCTTGTCATATGGGTTTCGACTTTTCGAGTCGATGAACCCTGGTGTCACAGTTATGAAACCACCTCAGCTAACAAGCTTCGGCGCTCCTAGATTTGTGACTAGCTAAGTCAAACCTCGAAGCTCCGGGCGCTCCTAGGTTTGACTAGTCAATCATCAGGTCTGATTGTCGGTTAGGTTAGGTTAGGTTAGTTTAGGTTAGGATAGGCTAGAAATATCTGTCAGATCTGAGGATTGACTAGTCAGACCAAGGAGCGCCGGATTTCGAGGTTTGTCTATAACATTATCGACCACTATTAAAGTCAGCGACCGAGACCAACGTCTTAAAGTTCCCTCTGAAGCACGAAATCTTTTTTATCCAGTCAATCACGTGATTCAGTCTGCATTATCTTAGCCAAAATGGGGAAAATCTCACAAATTAAGAAATTACCAAATATTATCTTTGTGTTCTCCCATGTGATCGGGAGCTCATGGCTCAGACCACTAGACCACTGAGGCAGTTAGAGTTAGAGTTGGTAATGAAAATAATTCTTTATAACGCTTCACATTCAAAAGACATCTTTCTTTGAGCTTTTGATTAGTGCCTGATGTTGATGAAATAGAAATCTAAGTACTCCTTGGTAGAAATTTATAAAAAAAATACCCTAGAAACCTTAATTAATGATTAGGCAAATTATGAGCGAGAGCAGCGGGGTTTTTTTCTTGATGGGGTGTTTGAAGATTAATTAAATTGATTACTTAATATTAAGCATCAAAGATTTTGCGTGTTTCACTTATCTTTGAAATAAGTATGTAGTAATATTTGAATTAATTAAATTCACTTGTCAAATGGGGTATAAGGTACACTAGCACTCGTAATCATGATCAAATAATAAATCAAACATCAAGTTGATTGGCATTAAGGTCCGTTAAAATTACAAGTAGCAGAATAGCGGAATTAAGGTATTGTCAAATAAGGTCAATGTAGAGAAGTCCGGAATACTTCATTATACAGGGTAAGACCGGCACACCGTCACAAAAAAATGGCTATTTTCTTTTTTCTAGCCTCATAATGCTACTAGCGCCATGTGATTTGAACTAACATCGCAATACTGGTTTTATCGACCACAAAGTAATCCGCGCTCTTATTTAAATGCTGAAGATATAGTCGTTAGACGGAGTTGCCCTGTAGACGGACTTTCCCACATTGACCTTAAGTATGATAATTCTAATGTATCATATCATATCATAAAAGAATAAAGTTAGTATCGAGTTATCAACGTGTCGTCAATACGCTAAAAGATAAACAACCATATAATTTTACAGTATCCCCGGGAAGAGAAGCAGCAGGTATATTCCGTTTTTATATCTCTCACCGTCAAGGACGGAAGAAGCTATATTTATAATGAAGAAAGTAAGGATATTATACATTAACGTATCGGTGCAAAAGAAATATGGATGACGTAAAAGCCCGAGGGAATTAATAAAATCTTACTTGATTTCCTTCCAGGAACAGGAACATGATTATTGAATCTTAGAGAGCTTCAACGCCTCCAGCTCTACGAAAGAAACGTTTCACATTTTTATAGCGAGAGCATACCAGAAAGAAAAAGTTTAAATTTTATGTTACTTTCTTTAGGTACCTAGCAAACTTTGAGGAATTACCTAGTTTACTTGTGGGCAGTGTTTATCCTACTTATTGTTAGTTTTAAAGTATGGAAAATTTTAAAATAATATTATATTATGTCTTTTTGTCTCGTGGAAAAATCTAAGTAACTAAGTTTATTTAGGTAGGTAGTTATTTTGATTTTAGTGGTAAACCAATTTATATCTTCTTTAAGTACTCGAAATAGTAAGAAGTAGTTCAAAAAGGTAGTTCCATGTTTAGTGTGAGACCAAAGACATTGCAAAGGTCAGACTAAACTTATTTGGCAATAAACTTCTACGTAGAAGCGTAGCAACTGCTACGACGTAGCAAAATACTACGCCATCCCTATATGTAGCCTACGAAAATAAAAATAGGTCACATAAAAGAAATACCGAAATACCTACTTTTAATTTGCTCTGAATTTGTTTGTCTTAAACTCCAAGTTAGTTAGATACCTACGAATTTTCTGGGGCAATTTTTAGCGTGAAAACGAGCCTCCACTTTGGACACTCCTCATTAATTCGGAATTTCGCCATTTCCCATCAAAGCAATTGTTGTCTTTGAACTCATTCATTTGATGTCGGTGATTTGTCGTCGAAGAACGACGAATCGTTAACTTCAAAGAGGCAGCGATCTGTTTGGGGGAATTTATTATGAAAGTTTGATTCGAGCAATAATCATGTGCTTCTCAACTTTTGGAATTTGATTTGCGATTTGCATGCAATACAATTTTATTGGTAAAGGATAACACTGGTAATTGTTATTTGCTAAGTGGGTACATAGAAGGTACCATGGTATAATAAAATAATGTTTCTCACATATTAACTTTTTCGGCATCTAACGTATCCAACCTCTTTTTGGCTACTGCCTGCTTGACTTAAAAATATTTTATATTCTGTGTATGTAGTGATTTTCTAGGGAGTATATATGTTCCTTGATTTTATAACCTAAAATATTAAATTTATTTTCGTATTTTTATAAGAATACTTAAATATTTTTAGTTTTTGTAGGAAAAACAAAGTATTAGGTACCTATAATGGGAAGCGAACGCAGAACCGCCGTGGATGATCCAGAGATGAATGACATTCTCACAATGATTTTAAATAATTGTGAGTTGTTCATTGCTTTTATTTTTACATTCCATAATAAGAAGATCTTCCATGCTGGACTGGAAGTGAGAGAAAAACATAGAATGTGCCAGCTGCATATCCTCCCGGGAATGCTGTAAAAATCAACTAAGGGATTCGAGGGCTTTAGTGTATTGCAATTTAGGCGATGAGCTGACAACCGGTCACTATAGCAATATAGATAATCATCTGTAATATAATAACCCTCAAAACTTGTCAGACATGGCGGAACGACCTTTGTTTAGGTAGTTTTTGCTCTGCCTACCCCATTAGGGAGAAAGGCGTGATTTTATGTATGTACTTATGTATGTTATTTTCATATTATTAGTAAAACAATCTAAGTCCAGTAAACAAGCACAAAGAGCTAGTGCAGGCACCCTATAAATAATGTTGTCATAAACTATTTTAACACGTGGTTGCATCCGGTCGGGCGGCGCGCGCAGCGGAAGGCGCGGGCGCTCGCGAAGACGCGTCACTTCCGCCGGAAGAGGGCCGCGCGCCACCGGACGCCGCCCCGCTCCTCTGCACCGACGGGGGTGAGCAGAACTGACACGAGATTGTAGATAATTGCTGGTTTAGCCATGGAGTAAATAATGGTTTAGTTTACAAAGATAGTCGTCGATGTATGTTTAGAAGGCGTGTAGGTATCGCAGAATGTATTGTTTATGATATGCAACCCTAAAGTAAAGATACACCTATAGTACTCTTTCTGCTATATAGGTGTCTCTGCTTTGCACTCTGATGCGGGTAAACATTTGCTTAAAAATACCTAAATTATTGAAAAGTATTGCTAGTGTAGCTTAGGTCATAAAGATAAGTTGTTTACTAACTTGTAGGTATGGTAATATAGTTAAAGGCAGTGTAGAGATGCTCAGCTCACTCCAGCCAGAATAACTCCACCTAGTCTGATAAGCTAAACTGATAGTTACCTCTAATATAATTTCTAAACTGGTGTAAATAAAATATCTCGCGTAATAATTACTCTATGGTACAAATAATTTAGCATCTGTACTACACTTACTCTATGGTGGATAGTCTATCTAATTCCAGGGCAAGTTAGCGATTTATTATCGACTGACTTGAACTGTAGCTGATGCCGTCGGATGTGATAGTTTATAGTTGTAGTAACTCCCACGTAGTACGTTCCCTTTTCGGCACGGGCCAGTTTGTGTTCAGATACAATATTTTGGTAGGTAACCTGAAAAGCGTATAGGCATAAAGTCTGTATTCTCTTACAGGGAGTAAAAAAATAGATGTTCAAACTTTAGGGCGTGAACCTACCCATGAATCTGAACAACTTTCCACAAGGAACATAGGTCGGAATATGAAAAAAAACAAAATAAAACATACATAAATGGTGTCAGCGGCTCGAGCCATATTTCATTATCATTAATCACAATATATTTTCTCTTAATGATATTAGTACAGAATACGGCATTAAATTAATGTTTTCTTTTCAAATAATAATAAACAAAATAATAATAAAAATTCAATTTAAAACACCTGCCCTTATTGCATATTCCATCAACATTTTCCATAATTTTTACCTTAATAAGTATGCCGCGCCATACCAGCTGTCGTCAAGTTAACATCTGTTAATTCGCCGATGTCACTGCCACGACACAATTTTGCAACGCAAATATTATATTGTTCCATCAATAACAGTTACGGCACATCTGCTGGGTGAATGACCTCTCCATATTCCATATCAATGATGAATGAAATTCTCCTGTTGGAAATTTCAATATAAATTCCTTGTAATTTTGTACAACAGCAATGCAGTAATACTGTGGAGTAAGATTATCATTTCCAGTATTTGATTTTCGCATGGCCGTACAGCTATCAGCTGGTACTTATTGTGGTACTATTCCAAGTTGGACTGCAGGCAGCTGCAGCAGCAGGTATACACGAAAAACTGTAAGATGATCGTTGTGACAAATGCATTTTCTAAAGGAAACAAAAAAAATTGCATCTGTCGAAACTATTATCTTATATTTTTTTTGTGTATTGTTGCTACAGTCTGCTGCGTGCAGTTCAATTTGAAATGGTAGTTTTACTGAAACAAAAAAATAATCTGGTTATTTAAGGAAACATTTTTAATATTTTGAATATACCTTGAATAAGGGAAGCGACTGAATGGTGTACTCGTAAGTGCTAGGTCCTTTACTATAAATCATGGCATTCAAGGACGCCCTTACAGAGTCAACCTTTAGTCAGCCTTTCACCAAACTGTGAGCACTAATGACATGTTTGGCTCAGAGGTTTCAGCATGATATTTTGGGACATAACTAAACATGAAAAGCAAAACCTACATTGCTTTGTGTTCGGTAGGTAAACCCAAAGACCTATTTTATTATAGAATTACTAGCTTTCCGCCCCGCGGTTTCACCCGCAGCTAAGAGTTTTCCCGTGGGATTGAGTTCCCGCGCTGTTCCTACCTTTAAAATTGACGGAATTTCAATACAAACTTCCATCCCCTATTTAACCCCCTTTGGGGTGGAAAATACAAAAACGCTGAAACACGTGTTCATTATTTTTTAATCTTTAGCCCAAAAACAAAATTGGAAGATCCTGCCATCAAAATTGACGGAATTCCCATACAAACTTCCATCCCCTATTTAACCCTCTTAGGGGTGAAAAATACAAATGCTGAAACACGTATAAATTATTTTTTAATCATTAGCCTAAATACAAAATTTGAAGATCCTACCTTCAAAATTTCGACTTTCATACAAACTTCAACCCCCCTTTTTACCCGTTTAGGGAGGGAAAATCCGGAAATCCTTTCTTAGTGGGAGGTTACGTTATAAGAGGAACCTGCTCTCCATATTTCACGATTCTAGCTTTAGTAGTTTAGGCTCTGCGTTGATGAATCAGTCAGTAAGGACAAACGATTTTATAAGTATAGATGGAAGAGCCATTTTTTCACCGGAATCTGATTCAACACTGGAACAAAGCTTGCTTCTGACAATGTGCGGGTGTAAGTTGGCAAGCTCCGTATTGTCGACTCTCATACGATGACCTGCACTGGTTTAGACTAGAGTCAAGGGCTTATTAAATTGCAAGAAATCCTAAAGAAGTGTATCAAATATAAACAAAGTTTCGAAAAAAAGTCATATTACGAGCTATGATTTCTACAAAGTAGCGCTGGTCTCTGCGGATGAATGCTGTTAAGAACCACCAGCTGGTTGAACTTGTTCTTCTAATAAATACCGTGTCTTGAAATTATTTGTCTATGGTATGCCATGAAAAAAGCCTGCTCATGCTCCATTATGGAAAATAAATAAACCGTAAAGCTGAAATTATTTCAACTCTTAAACGGAGGTAGCCGCCCATGAGTCGGCAACTTCAAAGGGCTATTTGAACAATAGTTTCAGGCGTATTGTTTTATTCAAATATATCGATAAGAAATTAACTTTTGTACGCTGTTGCGAAAATGGTTTTGAATATTTCAAATACATAACTAGTTTTTGCTCATCAACTAGGTTTTGGCCTATTGTAAATCAAAAGTTAGTTATTTGAGATAAAATGGAAAGCAAGCATTATTTTATTAATGTTACAATAGTTAGGGTTAAATCTCGGTTTATTATTAAATCTTTGTCCATCCCGCTCTGCTAATACTATTCCCGTTCTGTCAGTCGTACTGTCGTGCAACAGACGTCTTGTACCTAGACAGATCCCGTATTCTGATTCCAACTGTCTGTCTGCTGGGATCACGACGCATATCCTAAGGCTTAAGGGGGTAATTGAAATTATGACTGGACTGGACTAGTAATATAACTACCTGGCCGAATATGAATTTGGCTTAAGCTTACGCTTAAGCGCTCAAAAAAAAAGGACGTGACCACAAAAGACAGGTTGCATAATATTGCATTATCGACTCTTCTTCTTATCGAGTGGGTTTTTGAGTCGATTAAAAGAGTCAGTAACGTTTGATAGGAATAACACTCTACGAAGAGGAACTTAGTCGACGTGCAATATTAACGGCCCCATACTGCATTGATTGTTTCAACCAAAAATCGTCTGCAGAATTTTATAATGTTGTACATCAAATTACTTCTAATCTATAAATCTCTAAGAATAACATATTTTCATGGCACGTATGTCGTCAAATGGTCGTATGAAGCAAAAAGTACCATCATCCAGTTTTGAATGCAAAAAACGGTCGACAATTTATTCGGGCCCGGGTTGGGCATCACTAATCGGCCTCATCAATCAGCCGCCTGCGATCGGATCAACTGACGGACACCCTCGCCCCGCACACCCCCCGATACCCTTTTTATACTTACAGACGGGCTGCAATTTGGCGTCATATAAATTAAACAAGTTTAAAAAAAAACTTAAAACCCAAATGCGCAGAAAGTGAATCCTAAACGGACGTTCAAAATTTAAAAACGATGTATTAAACCTAAAAATTATTTTCAAATACCTATACAATAATAATTATACTCCACTCAGTATATTCAGACTGCCGATTTTATTTTCAAAATATAATGGCCTCTAATTTTCAAATTATTAATGTTATGTTTTGATCAAAATCATACCTGAAGTGACGTAAGAATTAAAATCGACCCACACGTTTCGTAGCTAGAGTGACATAATTATAGGTACATAAATGGGCTGCACATTACTCGTTTGTAAAAAAACAGAAGATTTTCTTACCAGCCTACCTGGAGCAAGGAGGCATGACCTTGCACATACTGCCTTTGTAAAGTCAATCCATAATCGGAAAGTCGTGAGTGTCGCTGAATAAGGGGCTGTAAAGTCCTAGTCCAGTTGTTGGCACCAGAAATGCAATTTACAGCGGTCGTTCAGCCGCACTTAGAACTGTAATATAATTACAACAGTCAGTACAGTTGGGTCGCAGTCACTCTGTATAGACCCAAACCCCGTACGACGCCCATGGTTTTTTTTTTCAAACGAATTCGGGGTTTTTTGGGATACGTTTTTCTGTATGCGGTGGATTAGAAAAGGAGTGTTGAAAGAAATGTGAAAAAGACTCGCATTTTAATGTTTTATGAGAAAAAGAATACGTTTGTGCATTTTAAAAAACAAAGTGTTTCTTGGAAAATTGGGTGGTTTAAAGAATTGATAAATTTCTTACGTAAAATAAAACTGATTTTATACATGACATGAGATTACTTTAGGTGATCATATCACCTATTATAGAAAGTAGAGTTATGTTTCGTGTCTCCACAAGTGTATAATTGACTTTCACTCAGTAGATTTATGGTAGGTACAACCGGAAAGGCATATCATTACCTTGAATCTCTCGATAAGTGTTGGCGTATTTTCAGATTTGAATACAGGTTCGAATTCATCGCACCATTATTTAATTAACTAATTAATTTCTCAAAATCTATTTAGATAACCTGAATTCCCTATATATATAATTATAATAACAGGCAGGCGAAACAAAATAACGTGAGATATGTGAAAATGAATTTAAAATTAGATGGCTATATAGGTAAGATGGCCACCCTACTACCTAGTGCTTGCTACCTAAGCTGTAGATAATAAATTCCTGCTTAATTGGTCCCCTTGCAGATTGAAATTGTAAAATTAATATAACTATTTTACTCACTTCAATTCATAAATACTTCTAAAGCTGCAAAATGTGAACATAAAGTTTAGTACAACTTTAGTGCAAAATTTTAACGTTCTCTCTTTCCTTTCCATATTTCTCTGTTTTAGGCCTCAAGGAGCCAGTCTTTGGCGAATACGTCCAGCTCATAGCTCAGAGAAGAAAGAGGCATTTGCCTAGCTGTGGGGTGATGTGGGCTAGATAAAATAAGATTACTTTAAAAAGAGTAAAAGAAATCTTTGATTTGGTATGGAGATGGGATCAACCTCCTACTTAGTTACTTGCACTGGGCAACTCTATCACACGCTTGCATGTAGATAAGTTCGCCTAATTGATCCCACTTCAGAGGTGTTACTTAGCTTGGCAAGTTGGCAGCTTGCTTTGTTCCAATCTAGTTCTAACTGTGTCTGGGGATCCAATACCTTTGCGGCTTCCAGGTACGATCACTTCTATCTTCAACATTGTGTTCGTCACATTCACCCTGCACAGAATTATAAAAAGAAAAATAAAACCGAGGAACAGAAAAAAATAGAGGTTCTTCCGTTCATATCCGGTTAAACAAAGAACTTGAAATTTCATCCGCATAATATTTTGACAGAGTGTTTGTTCGCCGTCAGAGGAGAGGACCCTTGTGTTTTGTGTAGCAACATTCGGGCCGCCTCGTGTTACTATACCAAATTGATATAATAAATCAATAAAGAATGACTGCATGTTACAGTTTCGGGAATGTAATAAAAATTGCATTCGTCTGCTACTGCAACTTCTACAATACTTTTGGTTGGAACGTCAAGCATAAACATATCTACATAATAAATAAACTATGTGTTAGTAATAGGTGGGTTTTAAAACATCACAAGTCATCATCATGAATTTGTTTAACTCGACAGAAACTAGAACATAGTCCATTCTATCCGCCCGTCCCTGTTGTAATGTTTTGAAATGACTATCTTTGTACAACATACAAACATGCGGCATATTAAAAAAAAGTACAATACATCTAACAATTTTGGCTAGTTCTGAATCTATAAAATATTGCTTCGGAACGTTGAAATTTATGTCGTTTAGATAAGGTTCAAATCAATTTAATGCGTAACAATCCAGCATCCTCTGTCAGACGCTGACGCGGGTTCTGTTCCCGAATTGATTTACCCATATCCGTAAATGTCATGGTTTTTCCCCTCCACAATTCACCATTTTACTTGCCCATGTGTATAAATTTTAAATGTTCTCTTGCGGTCGATTTTCCTACACAGGTCAGTAGATGAGGTGGGAATGTTTTGTTTTAAAGTTTACATAAAGACTGTTTTTATTTCTTTTGACTAATTAAATATATTATTAAAAAAATGAGATTGCATAACCTAATTAGCAATTTTTTAAGACTTTGTATTTGTTCTGAAACTTTGCGTGGTCATTATCACGTATCCAATTGTTTATTCACGATAATAATCCTATTGCTTCTTTGCAGAAAAGGTGATTTTATCAAGTTACATCGCACTTATACGACAATGTATGCAGCTTGCTGAAAAAATGAATGAAGCTAAAGCTTAGAAAGTATTATGAATGTGTTAAATACTCATACTCATTATTATTTATACGAATTCTTTTATTTAATATAATGGTGCAAAAATTTACAGTTGTTCGTTTTCTACTTAGGTTACCGGAAATTTTATAGGCATTTTTTGGTATTTTCGCAGTAAAAACCTAAATTTTAAACAATAAAAATTTCAGTCAAATGCTGTAGTCCTACCATTTGAGATTGATACTTTTCTTAAAATGGCGCTAAAAGTAAAATCTTTATAAACGAATAAATTTAATATCATGGAAATAAGATTTCGGGGGCCCATCTGTTCTTTACGTCCATTCATATCCATACATTTATACGCTCATTAAAATGCCATAACAAGGCGTTAATATCCCCGAAGGCGGAATGGCCAAATATTATGGAGCTAAAGTTTATGCTTCGAGGCGGAGTCGTTTGATGGCCAAGGAATATTCCTGTTTTAACTAATTCTGATTTGTCGGTAGCGGACGAGCTGTCCGTTAGCGTCACTTTGGAGTGTAAGGCCTATATTAATAATCAGCTCTTGATACTAACACCGAGTTTGAGTTCGCTTCTGAAATCAGTACAAAACGGCCAGTCAATTATAGAATTATTGCTCTCAAACTTGAGATCGCTTTATAAATACGAGCCTTAGACGCATAAAACACTCACTGAGCGTTGGGCGTAGACCTAGTCATACCTACATTGCTACAGGTGCGATGATTTTCCATTCGATTCTGGCCAATGTTGGTTCTGCGCCTGAATAACATTCGGTTAGTTTGATGGACATGTATTCGCGCCAGATTCGCGGCAAACGCCACATGTTCAATGTGTTTGAGAGTATAAATTATTAGATAATAGCTAGACGATGATACTATTTATGAAATTGTTTGCATTGTTGAGGCTTAAACTTTAATAATCTGTTTTAATGAATACAAGCCTTGTGATTCGCTGGCGCTAGTGATTCAGACAAGCATTTGTTCCAAAATTTGACCCATGACAAGTGTCTAAAACCCTTTATCCCAGTAAATTAGAGGACAAATTGGGAATGCGCCGCGGTGTCGAGTGGACCAAATGCGGGGAATGCCCGTCGGGGAAATGACACGGCCGAAATGACGGAAGCGTCGCGCGCCACGCAATTTGATGCCCGTTTAGGATGGTTCACTGAACGCTCCATTGCCGATAGGTACTTAGGTACCTAGAATAAGCTTTATTTTATTACATACAATTAGTAGGTGATAGATATATTTTCTTGGCGTCTGCTGAAAAATGATGTTAATGCACAAATTTATAAAATCACAAAATTATCTAGCTTCGAGTTGAGGACCCAAAATCATAAAAGTATTTAATTACTCTTTGTGTTCCTCCTAATGCCCTAAAAACAATACCAGCCTCTAAAAACTCACTTGATAAGAAGAAGAATTGCTGACTACGTACGACCGCACCGCTACGGCGTAGCACCTGAAACGACGTAGCAAGCTACGACGTAGTACATGAGACGACGTCGCTAGCTACGACGTAGCACTTACGAACTGTGCAAGTTGGCAAGTGCTGATCGGCTGTATTGTATAGAGCTGCATAGCATCAGCTACGGAATGAAAACAGTCAGCACTGGTTACGCTTCTACTACTTACTGCCACTCTTTGTATAAAAATAAATTATCTACAGTCAGCCAAAAGTGCGTGATAAAACAGCAAGTTCGCGTAAAAATTAAACCAAACGTTACAACTTCTAGGGTAAGTATAGTTCACAGTTTTTAATAAACTTGAACAAATAGCAGATAAAATAACACTGAAGTGTGATTCAGTCATAGGATTTACGGATAGAAAGAAAGAATAGAAATAATCGATTAAGAATAGAAGGAAACGGTTTAAGAAAGAATCTGTTTAAATAAGACGAATACATTTTTCCTCCACGCGCAAGTTCTTGTACCAAATCGTATGTTTGCTAAAGAATATAAATAAAATCATCGGTACACGAATGGAAGAACCTATTACGTTAGAACGACAGTGATTTACACTTGTACATAATATAGAATGTTCAAAATGACAACACATGAATATTATACGGGTATTCCTGTTTTATTGTACATAATATTTGAAATTTGACAATTTTTAAACATGGATTGCAGAAGAAACTAACCAAGGCAAAATCACATATTATTTTATATAACTAATTATGTTTTGTAGGCCTAGCTAAATTCTATCTGTTACTTGTAAGTATTCCTCATCATCATCATTAAGTATTCCTATACGAGAGAAAATAAGCGCTGCTCCTCTAAGGAAACCTTAGATATCTAAGGCCCGTATTTATAATCAGCTCTCAAGAGTGACAGCGAGTTTGAGTTTGTATCAGAAATGTCATTTCAGTACAAAACGATCTGTCAAATCCATACTTAATATTGCTCTCAATCTTGAGATCGCTTTATAAATACGGCCCTAAGACACAGGCACAGTCTAATGACAAAGGTTTGGATATCTGGATGGTCACACTAGGCCCTTCTGTTTGGTGACTAGGTATTTTTGTAATAAAATTATATTGACTCTATTCTGATCTACCGTACACTTCCATTTTGTAAAATAATTGTCACATAAAAAAGAAGGATAAACTCAATATCAAAAAGTCCTTCATTAATTATTTAAAAAAAATAGTACAATACGCCACGTAATGAACGTAATGTAACAATGGAAATTTCACAGTCATTTAGACCATACCTTAAAATCACTTATCCAAATCAGACAATGGGAGTCTTCTTATGAAATACGTATTAAAGAGAAGTATCCGTAATTACCTCGTAGGGTGCCCACCTGACCCTACGTTTCGTGGGATTGAAAGGGTCCTTTTATCCTCCATCTCCTTGATTTTCCGCCAAAGAACAAAGAACACCCTAAATAAGACCTTCAAATTCTTTACTTTGTTGCCCACCAAGATCGGGCTGCTGTACAAATACGGTACATACCTCTTTCATACTAAAATAATGTATAAGGATTTTCGATAGGGATGTGATAAAACAAGCAATGATTGCGGTATTAACTACACTTTTTTCTTAACAATCATCATTTGAATATGCACCGCAAGTTGCATATTGTGGCATTAATTAAAACTTATAGAGGTGAACTGTGTTGGCCGCCGAGGTATCTCGGCTTGATCCCTCTAGAGTTTTTCTTGAGTTATCCAGTCGCAGGTTTTGACAATAAGTCGTTACCTCTCATAGTGATTGTTTTAATTATACTTTTATCAGCTGATCTTGATGACGCCTTCTTCGTATCATTCAGGGTTTCTTATTATATTGGACCATATCTATTTGATTTACTTGCGTATTTGATTACAAATATACGTCAAGATTACCTGATAACTGGAATTTTAAACACCTAATATTTTGAGGTCTTCTACTTAGAAGACTTGTTGAGATAAAACCCTCTATTTTCATTGGAACTACTTACACGTCTTTGAGGTCACACTCAAGGTAGAGTAAGCATAAGCAAGTAAAGAGCCAAAATAACTTGTACATATTTGTAAGGGTTTACCCTTTAGAAGTGCACAAAATAGACCGCTATGGCCACGCAAAGCGTCTCTACCACTCTCCTAACCTAAATTCGCTTTACTCCTAACAAGAAAGGTAAAATAACTCAGATTTAACGGAGTAGAAGATATTATAAGCTACTCGTACTGTATTATGAGAAATGATGAATCGGGCAAAACTTTTGCGGAGTTTCGACCTTATAGCATCGACGGGGCTTCGCGTCGCCAACTTGTTGTTTTCAATCATTGTTCATTGATGCTATTGCTGCTACTTTCAGAAGTAGAAAAGAAATAAGCCCGCAATGTAATTCAATGTATTGGGCGTCGCCGTAGTGGCAAACGTGGGTAGAACAGTTTGAAGAATCCCGGGACCCGAGAACGCACTCAAGTGTTTCTTTATGGCGGAACTTGTAGGAATTTTTGAAATATCGATCCCAATTCTGTTAGGAACTTTGAACATTTAGAAATTAGATGTTATGGTATATGGCATCACATAAAAGTTGAATTTATTAGAAATGATTACACGATCTTTTGGTTCATTTTAATGTTACAGTGAACTCCGAACAAGAAAAGTGTTTTTAGGAAATTAAGTGTTCTAAACAACGAAATCTTATAGTTTTTGTCTGAAGAAAGGGTATCTATTCTACAGATACTTTTATGCATTCTAAAGTAAAAAACATTAGAAAAAGTGTTTCTAGGTGGTAAAAATAATGTAGGAATATTAATCATATTACAAACGATGTACTTTTTAAATATATCACAAATTCGTGCTCAAACATAGCCTATTCTGTAGTAAAAATCTCAAAAGAAACAAGCACTACATTCTCGTCTTCATCTCCATACGCCCCTTCCTCCCCATATCCTTTCCGCGACTTCCCATTACCGTTGCCACAATGAAAGGAGCTATGGAAAGGAGTGCGATGTATGAACTGTATGAATAGAAACAAAAGCTGGTGACAAATATTTGTACCCCGCTGTCCGCCGCAAGTCCTTTGAAAGCCGGTGGGATGCTTATTTCTAGCTGCATGTCTAAAAGAGGGCAGAGTATTTTCTCCTAGAGATTTTCTCCTTCAGACAACGAGTGTTCAGTTGAAATGTAATGCAGTAAGAAACCATTATTATAGATATCTATACTATCTGGTTTTTCCTATTTCTCTGTTTTTTCAACCGGTATTTCCCCGGTCGTCAAGACCCTAAATATATAAAGAGGAAAGATTTGTATAATAAACTTAAAATCTACCAGTAACATACATTTATTTGAAACTTATTAAGCTGTGGGTGAAACTGCGGTGCAAAAAAACCAGTTATTTTAAAAAAGATTAAATATTTACCACTGGGGTACCATAGGACAGCAACACACACACACACACACAAATATTTACGATGAGGAATACAGTAGTACGCCTCTCGGACTGTGAACCCTTCTACCACGTATGCGCTCCTGACTCTTAGAGACCACTCTTCAAGGGTTTATACTTGTTTTTAAATCTTAAAATAAACTGCAATCTTATGACTATGAATAACATAAATTTGGTACAATAAATTGGAGTCCAAGGGTATTCAAAATTACGAGTGAGAATTTTTTTTTGTATCCCACAAATATTATGGTGAAAGTTTGAATGTTTGTTATTCAATCACGCTTCAACCACTGGATATATCGGGATGAAACTTAGTACACAATATAGTTTGAATTCTAGAATAGGACATAGGCTTACTTTCGTTTCCACGAGAAAATTCATACGTATATTACAGGTGAAATCGCGGGCGGAAAGCTAGCACATACATATTTGGGGTCGACTGTATTGTTATTATATTTATAACAAAATACACAATACCTTAATGTAAATGTAAGCTCTATCTTATTTTCAACATCTATATTGAACTGCCAGTGCTATATAAATGTATACCTTAACATTGTCAAACGTGCCTTATCGTCCCCAAGGTTCCAAAGTAAATCTGGTAGTCGCTGTCGGTAATTTCCACCTAATTGATCATGTCAATTCCCCGGCGACAGGGCCAGGTGATCCATCAATAATGCCTATTATTTTCCAAGAAAATTCTACAGCTTTTGTGCCTACGTAAAAATTGTCGAATGAAAATCTATTCTCATTTTTGACAGGGCAGAAAATGGTAGAAAGTTTTGTTCGCGAAGTCGTATAATGGCAGGAAACTTGAGAGGGAAATGAAAAAAATCGTACGGGCTTTGTTTTATAATTTTCTGAGTTCGTTTTTTGTAGTACTGAGTATGATGTAAGTAGTTAACTTAAAATTGTGTTATACCCTTTTTCACATAGCATGAGCGAGCATCCTAACACCATGTCAAACTCATACATTTTTGACAGTTATAAAGAAATCTCTTTCGCACCTGCGATGTTTTTATATTTCCATCCAGTTGTCAGGATGCTCATCCTATCTGAAAAAAAAAAAACTATTAATGAACAAGCAGTATGGTTAAATAAAAAGTGCTGCGTACCTTTAAACCCCAATATTCTACTAATTAATGATACTTAACAACTTTCCCAAAGCACATAAATATAAAAAAATAATTCCTTTTACATACAAAAATGCTCACCTCATCTAAAATTTTGGTATGAGAATTGATAAAGCACAATTTTTTTTTTAATGATTTTTATTTTATCTGGGAAAGTTGTTTGTTATCGTTAGTAGAATATGTGGTTTAAAGAAACGCAGTACTTTTGTATAATATCGGAATAATTACCCTTTTTTTTCTTAAGCATTGGATTGGCTGATATAATAACAATGAAAGAATTTTTACGTTGCTTTAAAGTTAGGGCCCATTGAAACCATTATAACTGTATAACTGTTAAATCTTTTTAAGAAACTAAACTACGTTGATAAAAACTTATTAACACTTTATTTTAGTATGATCAAAAGAAAACTTTAAAGTCACCTTAAGACTTAAACAAAAGGCTTGTTAGTTTTCTATTCTATAACAAATTGTATCTCAAAAGATTCTTAAAGTTTTTAAGTTTCTTATTCAAGAGATGAATGGGTAATGAAATTAATGTTTCGTGAGATATTTTATATATTTATACCTACTTATAATAAGAGATCAGCGAGTATGGATATGTCTACTATGAACCCATTACGTCAAAGGTATTATTTGCCAACAGTAAATTCATAAGCAGAAAGAACTTTCTAGAAATAAATCGGTATGACATGGTGTAAGAATATAAGAACGGTGGAAGAATGGTGAGGTTTACCCTGCGCTGAGGCATAATGGGAAAATTAATAGTTGCATATTAAATTTGGTTTTAAATTCATTATGATAATAAGTACGTAGGTAGATGTGCAAATTTAGTGCAAATAAATAAAAGCATGCAGGCTGATATTATGACGCATTGGTAAGAGTACTACGAAACTCCAATAAACAAAGACCCATATCGATTCTTGACCTTTCGCCCCAAAACAAAACAAATTGTCCTCACGGCCTCACCTCATCGCAGTATCGGAAATAAGCCGAAAATTTCTCTGTTCCAATTTTGTCGCAGCAATTTTGCACACGTTGCTAGGTCGCTACACAAATTGGCCCCAAATAAGTGGGCTGGTGCGCGGTTATCGAAAATTCAACTCCATACCCGTATTTGACGCTGCTGTGGAACCTAACGGCCGGCAATGGAAGCTGAAAACGACTGGCGAGTTTTGTTTTCCGCAGGAGTTCAGAAAAGACATCAGCAGGTACATATTACATGTATCCCTTGCGAAAAGACTTCATAAAATGACACGTCCGAGAAGAGAAGGATTTAAGGGTCATTTAAGAAACATACATACATACATACATACATACAATCACGCCTTTATCCCTCATGGGGTAGGCAGAGCGAAAACGACCTAAACAAAGGTCGTTCCGCCACGTCTGACAAGTTTTGAGGGTAATTCGAGATAGATCTGCATATTTCTTATAGTGACGGTTTGTCAGCCCATCGCCTAAATTACAATACTGAAACCCTCAGATCCCTTAGCTGATTTTTATAGCATGCCCGGGAGGAGAAGCAGCTGGCACATTCTATGTTTTTCTATCACTCCCAGTCCAGCATGGAAGAAAGTAGGTACAAATTGCAATACACCATGACCAAGACTATGACCGACGTATAAGAGTAGCAGCTCGATTATTCTAGGTTTTTTATCGTTTCTAGTTGAATGTTATTAAAATTACACCATGATTTGCCTTAGGTTTCCCTTTTCATTTCCTTCACCACTGGCTTAGATTCCTTAACTTACTCATTATCACATCGAGTTTTTCCTACGAAGTGTTGTAAAAATGGACTTTCCATACAAAAATCCGATACCAAGAGAACCCAGGTTTTCCAAAATACACCGAACCTACATTGCAGGAACCTAGATTCGTTTTGTTTGGGAAGATGCGGCTTGAATTCTAAGAAGATATTATTCCAAATTCAGGACACGTACCTTCTTTTCTATTTTTTAAAGTTAATAATGGATTGGTACAATAATTTGGAAATATTTTGTTATTTTATAACAAGAAAGAGTTATTTATTTTAGATTCCAAGAAATGGATTGTTTTTTCTTCTTTTATCATTAAAAGAAAAAAAAAACAATCCATTTCTTGGACTCTTGAGACTTTGAAGTCTCAAGATTGAACGTACCTAAGGCTCGTATTTATAAAGCGATCTCAAGTTTGAGAGCAATATTAAGTGTGGATTTGACAGGGCGTTTTGTACTGAAATGACATTTCTGATTGAAACTCAAACTCGCTGTCACTCTTGAGAGCTGATTATAAATACGGGCCTAAGATAGTTTACACATACACAAGTAAATACACCAACAAGTTCTAATGAGCCTTTTTCTTGTGTGTTATTGACACGGCACACGATAGCTTTACCAATAAACTTGTCATTTCGCTATAACCTACCGTTCGATGAACTTTACGATGTGTATGACCCATCTAATGGATAATGTGACGTATCAAATGATCATCCAACCCGATTCGGTAGGGTAACCAGGGAATTTTATTTGGGTAGGATTCTGGGGAATATATTAGTCAACTTTGTTGGATATTATACGCGTTGCGATTTGGAAAACTTTATGAAAGTTAAATCTTATTTTGTTTACCTAATTCATACCGGGTGTAGGGGATAGCGATTAGACAAGTTGTACGGAAAGGCAAAAATTTCATTGATCGTTGTCGTTCACTGTATGACATAGGCCTTCTCCAAGGATTTCCATAATCGGTCTAGTACCATCCACATACAGCCGCATCACGCAACAAGCACATTTTTTCACTTTAATTCAATAAACGAAATATTATCCTTCCAAAAACATGGTCACCATACCGCAACCCTAAAAAACTATACCTAAATATCAGCCTATTCTGTGCGGACGATAAATCACGGTGACATTTGAGCGCGCGACGACGCGACATCGACAGCGGACGCGGCCGTCAGTCGCGCGATAACGCGACAAAAACAGGAAAATGCCTCGGGCAATTCTGTTCGTTGTGTATGGAATATCTAGCGTCTACGTGGAGAGAAATTCTTTTTAACTTTTGCAGTTTTGCAGCGTTGTCAAAATGTTAGGGTTCGGATTGTCGTTTGAGTGAGGCGCACAATATTTTGTTGACTGGCCGTACAATTACAATCTAGATTTTTTTAGCTAGTAGGAAAAATGCCTTGGGAGATTCTGTTCGCTACGTATGGAATATCTAGCGAATACGTGGAGAGAAATTCTTTTTAACTTTTGCAGTTTTGCAGCGCTGTCAAAATGGTAGGGTTCGGATTGTCACTTGATTGAGGTGAGCAATGGAGTGGTGACGCTCTTTATAAATACAATCTAGGTTTTTAAGTAAGTAAAATGCCTTCGGCAATTTTGGTAGCTGGGGTGTGCAATAAGTATCTAGCGTAAATAAGTATATTACTTACGTATTATACTAATTTGAACAAAAAAGAAACTTAATATCAAACATATTTGATCAACGTATATTTTTACACTATAGGCTTTTTGGTGTTAAATTATTTCTAATTGTCAAACATTTTAGTTCGTTGCTGTCAAATATGTATGAATGATTTTTGAGAAAGGATTGACCTATTTCATGTAATATATTAGTTGTATCATAGGAATATCATAAAGTTACCTATTACCTTTCGTACACATGAGTAAGATGTGCTTAGTTTAGTGCTATTAGGAAACCTAGTGAAGTGCTATATCTAAAGGCGCCACTTTATATCAAAGCAAAATCCTATTACTAGTGTCATCAAAGTGATTAGACAGTTTGCTCAACACTCAAAACTAGGTCAGTTGACAAAGGTAAGGTAGGTGATATAACAGTGATATAGCAGTGATATTAGTCGACTAACATTCCCAATTTGAGTAATGTACGAATGAGAGTGTTTGCACACCGGCCTATTTCACTGATTCCGTTAAACACCATGTACTTAGTTATATCAGTATACGGCTAATGTGTTTGATTAATGACGTGTGTGCTTCAGGATTGGGAATCAAATGACGGTTACATAGCTTTATTATAATTTCAATTACTGGATATTACTATAATGATGTTTTAGAAGGTGACATTTTCTTTAATAACAACACGCCGTCCGTTGTCGATGTCGAAGATGGCAAAGTTGAAAAGAAAAATCTTTGTCCACCCAGGAAGATCTAATGATGACTACATACAGTAAATTTATGTCTAAGTAGGTACGTCTTGGAACTATATATATATTATACTACTATCTAGTTAAAAAACTTTTAAAAACCTACCTCAAACAAAAGACAGATTTAATTTCAGAGGCACTCTTAGAATGCCGAAGTTCACAACAGTATTGAGTTTCAAGATTATAAAATAAAACACATTAAATTTTATGGAAGTCTAACCTTGTGGTCGTTGTGGTCTTAAAGGCTGAAAAAGGTCCAATTTTCTTTATTACTCGATGATGGGTTTACTCTAGTTATGATAGAGCGAGCTTAACCAGAAGAACACATTATACATTCATATAAGCTTAACGTATAATTGTAACATTATTGTCACAGAATTTAGGCATTCAAAGTGGCTACTTTGCGGTTTGGGGTTACTAGGTACCTATATTAAATCTACATAAAATAGCAAAAGAAACTAACTTTGTGAAATAAATTTAGATTCTAACAGCGTTCGCCCTTAGGTCCTCAAACTTTTAGCAGAATTGACCCTTGTTTTGTGATATCTTCTTTTATTTTAGACGAGTTTCAAGATAGCTCTTGAATCTTGTCCAGACCAGTGATGATCGAGACAAAGTCTACCATGTCATGGAGAGAACTGATAGTGCATTATCAACAGGGGTATTTCTTTTAGCAGTGCGCAAACTGACAGGGTTTCACAAAGAAAGTATAGGACCTAGCGATAGACCCTGGCCAAAGACATCATAGGATTGCTGATTCTGATTGACAAGTCCGACTATGAAGATAGTATTAAAAGAAACATTTTCTCTGTAAATCAAATACAAATTCTCCGTAACCTGTACGGCATAAGTACTATTGTTTTATTTTCTATAACAATGAAAATACTTTCTCGTTTTATATTGTCGTCGAATTCATGCCAGTTCCATACTAGGCCATAGAGTGGAGCTATTTATTTCCAGAGTTTCATACTATCATAAAGCTGTCCCCGACATAAGGCAGTAAAATCATGAACTATGTAATAAGAGTCGACGGTAAATTGCTTTACGTTTTAATACTTGTGAAATACGACTGCGGACTGACTGGGGGCTAAATTACGATTTTTAATAGGTTGTGATTTATTTTGACGTGTTGTGAACCAAAATGGATACGTATTAGCCAGGTGGAGGCAGTTATTCTTAAATTCGTCTTATAGAATGTTAATTTTACTGCGTGCAATACCTCAGAGGGTTTTGTAGTATTGATAGAGGATCACATAGAAATGTTTAAAAAATCCTACAAAAAAAAATTGGCTACCCTATATCTGATCAAAGTAGTAATTTTGTATTGGAGAGCCAATTTTTTTTGGAGGACTGTTTAATATTTCTGTCATCCTTTATCGTTAGAAGAACACCCCCTAAGCTATGGCATGCAATACATTAACACCCAGTCAGTATAATAGAATCATTTTCAAGCACATGCATAAGACACATTAAAAAAAATCGCGATTAAAATAGATATAGCCTGTCGTTAACGCTCTACTTACCCTGTAAGGGATAAAGGCGTGATTCCATGTAAAATTAATTTTCTAAAAATATGATCACGATTCAACAACTTCCAATTTGCATTAAACATGTATCAACCAATGTTCAAGCAGACTTGGAACACAGATTAAAATTTGAAACAAAACTTACGGTAGGTATAGTTCGGTGGGGCGTGGTAGTTATCCGACTGTAGGTATACTGTACATAGGATTATATGTAGGTATGTTTGTATGTGTGTATTAAGTGAACTTCGAGCGTCGATAGGTGTTTCACATAGAGGTGTGTTTTCTAGAAGAGTTTTAAGTAACTGTTTTTTTAAGAGTGAATTTTCTGAAAGACAGTAGTGTTTCAAAAACACGCGCAGAATGAATGAATTATGAAATGGAATAACTTTTTATATTAATTTTATTCTAACGATTAGTATTATAAATAGGTAAGTATATGTGTAATAATGATGTTTCAATTTATCTGCATCGAATGGAACGTAGATAGGTATTCAGTTTAGATTCACCCATGTTAGACGTGAAACGAGATTCTTGGGCCAGAACAGTCAAGTTTTGTTTCATTTCAATTAAGTTTGGTAGATACTTTAGACTTTCCAGTTCAGATTATATATCTTTGGCCGATAGGTGTACGGCGATCTAAGCAGCGTTCTCTAGTCACGTTCTCTCCGTTTATCGCGGACACGTTCGGCGACTGTAATAAAAACTTCTCTAAAATGAAATATTTAATGCCACCCCCGCCTGAGTGCTACCCTGTGCTGCCCCCTGGTACTACCCTGCCCACCTCTATGAACAAACTTGTTTACGTTTTTATTTTCGGTGTATACTAACGGCTTTACTGCTGATGGTCATCTTTACTTTGTAGATAAAGTTACCGCTACAAATTCGTGATAGGTTTTGGAACTAGAATTAATTTGACGCTATCGTTCCATAAAGTTAAAGATGCAAAATGGTAATTGAGAATAACCCTAATTTACAAGAAGTTTGTATTATACACCGTGTTTTGAACCACATGAAAACTTTTTTGGTAGTTTTTCAGTTTATCGTGTTTAGACATACAGTGGTTAGTATTAAATTATAGTGATAAGCAGCTCTTTGGTATCGTGGTTTTGACTGTTTTAAAGGCCAGGTAAGCAAATACAGTTTGAAACCGTCACAAAATTCTCACACAGAGATCTCGTGGGCCCGCAATTAAATATTCTGAAGGCGAACCCCGAAAATTTGAGTTCGTAGAAAATTACCGTCTATAAAGTCACCGCAGGAGCCAAATGAAGGCACAACTGGTACAGCACAAACATATATTTGACCAGTATATAGGGTGTAAGGGGTATTTAATATTTAAACGATATACAGGGTGTGAAGGACTACATCCCGCAAGTTGATAGGGTTTTCTCAGTCAGCGAAACTGAACAACTTTCCGAACGAAATTCTTCATTACTATAAATTACATTACATTAGTTTTCTATCCTTAGACCCCAGGTTGCCTGGAAGAAATTGCTACCTAAGCAATAAGGCCGCCTTCTGTACACTTATGTCATGTTTTGTATGTTTAATTTGTGTTTTCCTGTGTACAATAAAGTATTATTTGATTTGATTTGATAAATTAAAAATCAAATTACTTGTAATTATAAGCCCAATGATACAAAGGGTAGTTCGATAAAAATGTGTAGTAATAACGAGTCATTTGCGGGAAGCTGTACCTTAAGTTACAAAAGTACCCTTTATACTGGTCAAATATTAATTCAGGTCACATTTGCTGCTCTGAATCTCCATGTTTGCAGAGATACAACTTTCTGGCCATCGAATTTAGAATGGTTTACTTTGGACCGTGTGTATTTGACTATTTATGTAAATTGAATCAGACTTTCAAACGTATTCAGGCATAGGAACATTAAACATGACATGAGAAGAATTACCTGGGACATTTACGCAGAATAACTATTTTTATATGTTTTTATGTGTGAGTCTCTTTGATGGAATGGGAGGGCAAAACACAGTCATTCATCTTTCAGAACGTTATAAGGTAGTACGTTACTTAGGCTCGTATTTATAAATCGATCTCAAGATTGAGAGCAATATTAAGTATGGATTTGACAGGTCGTTTTGTACTGAAATGACATTTCTGATACGAACATAAACTCGCTGTCACTCTTGAGTGCTGATTATCAATACGGGCCTAACTGTAAAATCCAGTATCTAAAGAGATCGGAAGCTTGGGTCAAGGTCGATGCGAAGCGAAGGCCTGAAAATTCAACAATACATAGTTTAATTGCAAGAATCCTAAAAAAATTACAGACTGAAAAAGCTTGTAACAATTAATGTTAGTTAGATTAATATTAAGTAGTAAGTTTACTATTATATTATTTTAAAACCCTATAGTACAGGTTATTCTGTTCAATCATGGTTATTTTACATATTCTAATTTTATTCATGGATCATCGTATGTGACTGGAATATACCTCAGGTAAACTTGCATCATCAGTCAAGCTTTACTTGCAGACGGTAACCAAATTGGGGATCTCTTAGATAACTTATTGTCGCCCTAACCGCAGCAAGCATGACTCGAAATATAAATTTATAATACGCGTGTTTTGAAAAAGTATTCCAAACAAACTTAGCTTTAATAAATAAAACAACTACTAACTTAAAAAAATATTTAGATATTTTTTTAGCTTTGAAGTTCAGAAACTGTATTGTATAGGAGATTCTGAGCATTCTGAACTGTGTCTAACTAGTAAAGACAACCTCACAAAACAAAACTTCTTTGTGTTTCTGTAAAAAAATTACCCATTATAGGTACATGCAGATCAAAAAATAAAGGTTCAAATCAGCAAACCACAGAAGCAGTTCTCATTACTCTATTATAAATACCTGGTCCAGTAAACGCCCTAGTTTTACTTGTTAGCCTTATGCTGAACATTGCACTTTATTCACAGGGGCAAGGTTTAGGAGTTCTTTAGCCGTGTACTTTCGTTATTATCCACTGCATGACTTACATTACCAACAATGAAACGTTTGTGTAATGAAATGCTCCCAACGTGTTTTTCGAATTAGTAACGTTTGAGAAGGTTTGAGATGATCTTTCAAGTGTTATTATTTCATATTTTGTGCATTAATATAGCTGCTATACAAATTAAATTTTCAGCAGCTATATTAATGCACAAAATATGAAATAATAACACTTGAAAGATCATCTCAAACCTTCTCAACGTTACTAATTCGAAAAACACGTTTGGAGCATTTCATTACACAAACGTTTCATTGTTGGTAATGTAAGTCATGCAGTGGATAATAACGAAAGTACACGGCTAAAGAACTCCTAAACCTTGCCCTTGTGAATAAAGTTGCAATAGTTCGGCCAGCTGAACTTGTTAGCAAACCAAGGGCGAGGGACACTCCCTTTTAGAATGTTTTGAAATGGTGGTCACGTGTAGAAAGAGCATAAGCATGTTTTGGTTAGACATACCTATTCTAAGAGAAGGTTTATTTGTTTTATGTGTTTCAAATTATATTAAAAATTAAATTATCTTTTTTTTAATATTCGGCATGGGTTGCTTTTGACTCTAGACACTAAGTCAGGGATGACCGTGACAGAGTCGACGATGGAGCGAGCAGAGGATGCCTGTTGGCATTCTCACGCACCAACGGAACACAGCAAACTGTTTGGCGCCGGACTCCGGTGAGAGGGTGGCTTGCGGATCTGCTCACCGATTGTAAGGTGTTTCTCGATAACTGAACATTTAGACTGATGTAGATCCGTTTACTGGTTTCTTTTAATATGTTTTAAAGATATCATCATCCATCATCATCAGCTCTCATAGGTACAGGGGCACAAGCCTAACCTGAATTAGGGCGATCGAGACTAAGGAAAGTATAAATACCTGTGATAAATACCATTTAGTAAACTAGGTAAATAAATAAATACCTAAATAGAAGATGTTACAAATTTAAACTGTTTTTAAGACACATAAGAATCTAATTACTTTATGATACTATACTTGACACTCATGATGTTGTTACCATATAACAACGTTGTTTGTAATAATAAATGCAAACAATAACAATTAAAATAAAATAACAAAGTTTTACCAAGTTTTTCATACCGCTAATGTTATTATCTTGTTAACAAAACTCTCAGTTAATTCAATATTTTCCACAAACAATTCGCAGCATCACAGAACGTGTTCAGAATATTTTAGTTCGCGATCAAAAAGTAATGAGGTCCAATTATGCTCGGTTTAATGTTTCTATTCGTCAGGATTCGAGTTGTCGTTACTTTCGGTCAAAACAATGAATATTTCATCGTCTCAATTATTCTTTCATTTGCTTGAGGGATGAATTTCGATTACAAATGTCTCAATATTTGCATATATACGAGCCAACGGTTTGTTTGAATACATATTTTATTGAACACAAAATATTAATTTTCGTATAAACGATATTGTATTTTTTTTGGGTAGGTTACGTCGTCGTATTGAAATAAATATTCGGAAGATACTACATATCGCAAAAGATTTGACTAGGTATTTTCTGTTGGCATATATTTTTGTCATTTTTATTCCATATTTTTTTAACAGATGAACGATACTTAAGTGTTTCAAAATGACGACGGAACCCAGAAAATATATCATAATATGATATAAATCATAATATATCATAATATGATATATTTTGAATAATTGTGAATATTATTCACAATATCCTCACTTCACGGAATACTTAACTGGTTCAAGACATAAAACTTAGAATTTTATTTGCAGGAAACGTTCCTCTTTCTATCTCTAGTTGGTTTTATTCTAAACATTTAATTCCACGGCGCTTGGACAGACTCCGTTTTTCTCGTTTTATTAGATGCAGCATGAAAAAGCTTATTCAGTTCAAATTAAATTGGCTCAATAATCTGAACTGTGCGCTTTGTTCAATGAAGCCCGGTCGGGTTTATCCATTCAATCCGCGATGGCGAATCCGTGATGGGATATTTAATATCTATTGCTTACTGAACTTAACATAAAAGTACTTGTTTGCACTAGAAACAAATGCCCGTTTACGTTTACTGGTAAAAGTCGTCTCTCCCTGGACAAGGTCGAAGACAACAAGCGGTGCTATCAAGCATCACGCTGCTAAGCATTCCATAATAAACTTTCTGGTAGTCTATTCCTCATAGATTGAAATCATAGCACTACTGCTACGGTGTAGACAAAGTCTACGATTGATTGAAATAATAACTAATCCACACATAGAAGCATCGATGAACATCTAAATCCGGTTGCTTGTAACCCCAATGGGCAACTATGGGCCGCGACTCCCGCTAAAAAAGGGAGCAACAGCGGTGCATGCAATCAACCATCCCCATCTGCGATTAGCTCTCACAAGCCGACGACACGTCCTGTCTACGTTATTTTGTCTGTGTGCACAAATCTGACACACACGTGCACCTTGTTATTTTAAATTGGATAAACTTTTAGAAAATCTGCTTATAATTTTTTTCTGGTTTGAATCACTGTTTGGCATTCTGTTAGGCTATTTATAAAGCGATCTCAAGATTCAACAGGAACATTTGAACTCGCTCTCAGTCTCAAGAGCTAATTATAATACGGGTCTTTAGATGTGCGCGCAATAACAATTTTTTTTTATTATTTTCTTTATTATTATTTATTTTTTTGCGATGGGTGTGTTTTTTACTTATAATTCTAGTGACTAAGACAAAATCCTATATTAGCACACCGTTACTTTACTTAGGTACTACCCACGTACTACCTATATAACTGTTTTTTTTACCATTCTGTCTTAAAGCTAAGGCTTCAAATAACGGAAGGTTTCTACCACAAAGCGGGAGCAACTTCACCCTGCTCTGGAAGATTTTGTAATTTTACGGACTATTAATTAATCTGTAGCTGATGCAAATAAGTGGAATGAATAAAAAAATAATTTCTAAAAAATAATAAAAAAAATAATAATGAAACTCTTATAATCATTAACAACGTGCGTAAATATAATTTGTGTCAAAGGAGAATATTTGTGGAGTAAAATGGAACAACTTTCATAAAGTTATTGACAGCCTCTTTGTGAAATACTATCCGATATTTTCAAAACTAACTAGGCAAGAAGTTCGGAGCACGTATACACACTTTGTGTTTTATTTTCTTTTCCAACGAAAACCAGCATACATTTTTCAACATTGAAATTTGATAAATTGAAACCGACATTGTTTGAGATGAAAATATAGGTTTTTATTCTCACCCAACATTTTTCTTATACATTTTTTGTTCATTTAAAAAATAGCTGTAGAGATTTTAGCAAAGCTTTTAAGAAATATTAGTGCTGATTTTTATGACGTACCTACCTATTAGTAAAAAAAAACTTATCCAAATCTTTTCGATTTCTAAATTTAAATTATGTCGTTATGTCTAAATTCAAACTATGTCGTTATTGAATCTATGCCAGTCACGGCCGGAAAAATTGACGAGCGTAGCGAAATTTTTTATATATTCACAAGGAATGCTGTTACACTCAGCTTTGAAACCCTCGGAAACAGATGATGTGATGATATTCTGAACCGGCACTGCACCACACTGGTCGTCGTATCTATTTCAATAGAATTTGGCAAGTGCTCAACATCATCAACTTGGCAAACATAATGCGACATAACTCGGCGGCGTTCGCTTCAAATTCGGTAAGTAATACTTTGAGCAAACTCCCGCAAAGTTGGCGGGCACTGAACAGGTGCCGCTCCGAATACGTACCGATATTTGTGGAGACATTATGAGCTGTCTTTAGAGGCCGAAAGAAGCTTTGCTAAGGGACTCAGGCATGTTATCATGGAATAACTCACGGGCGTCTATCAAGACAAATTTTTGTCCATCAATTTTATTGTCACATATAGAAACCATGCAGACACATTTAGTGAAATACACAGCATGAGCACACTGAAGTGTGTTGTGCTGTAACAGAGGTTTAGTGTGTTTCACTCCAAAAGGCAACACTAATTTTCAGTCGTCACCAGTAATGAAAAAATAAATATAGAGACCAATGAGCGTAGCATTCTCGTTTGTCGGTTAGTTATTCAAACGTAAAAGTTGCCAATCTATGATATAAGATGGATCATAATATTGAACAGATTCCCATAAGAATTTCTATCTCTCATTTCAATATTCGCAGCTGGATGTATGCGGCGCGAGGTGCACGCGTTTGAACGGGATAACGAACCGAACGTGCTCCCCGCGTCTATCAAACTTAATGTTGCCAAATCTGATTCTAGGTGGACTAACAATGTTTATCATGTTTTTAAAAAACATAACCCTGACAGTAGGGTAAAAAAAAGTGTATTTGACTTGACTACGGGACGTCCGTAGCAGCGAAAACTTACGCTCTCTGAGCTGGGAAGCCACTTTTTATTGTCACAAAATGCTTGACATGGCATGGCAATGGCATGTAAAACGCGTATTGAATTCTCTGAAACCGTAAAAATACCAGGCGGGTATATGTTCTTATTTTATTAGTGATATCAAGTAGCATTAATCAAGAGGAGAGTAACAGAAAGTTGCTTATTATCAAAGCATTTTTTCCTTGCATCAGAAGGGGGAGATCAATCATCATTTTTACTAATCATAATGATACATGTTTATTTTTAATATCTGTATCCATTCATCTTGCTTGCTGAACTAACAACCCATAAAAACTTTATAACTGAGACAAACCGACAAAATGGAGACAGCTGGCAACACTCCATCAAACTCTTCATTGATTATTTGTCAAATAGTTTTAGCCTAGCCGGGACTAACAGACTAGACTGGAGTTAGAAGTTGGTTACTTCCGCAGCCTTGGGAGGTACCTAAATGGATTAAGTTGTTGTATTGATTCGAGTGAGCTTTCGTGCAGTTCTAAACTAGCGGGGTCATCTACTAGTTTAGTAGTAGTAGCTAGTAGCAACCGGTAATGCTATTTATCATATAAGAACTTACTGTTTTTGATTGACTGTGGATAATAATTTATTTCACAACTTTTGGATTGACCTTTGAGGTATAAATGAAGTTTACTGACTTTTGTGGACTGAAATTAAGTAGCTAAGTATACGTACCCTAGATTACTACCTATAGCCTTACGTTAGGCTTCTATACAAGATTTTCTTTGATACACCTTCGAATTTAATCCACAGAATTTTTTTAAATAAGTGCCTAGGTTCCATTAACCGTCTGAAGTTAAGTCCATTGGGCGTCTTTATAGTATGTATTGTTAGATTATTAATTTCAGGTTTTTTATATTATTTTTTCACAAATAACAAGGAATTTTCCATCGCGACCGAAGTATTTTTGAAATTCCCCCACAAAGACTGCATATTACTAAAACAAAAGCGACTTTATAACGCGGATGGCTCTCATTAGTTCTTTTATGATCCGTGCAATATTTTCATAGCTGGAAAAAACGAGCGAAAACTTAATAGCTTGTCTGGGTCGGGAGAATACTGGAGCTTATTTTTAAAGAACAAAGCTGATTAAATTGCTGTTGAGATGGTCGAGATGCTTCATTGCACTCGCCTGCGGTCGGCGAGAGGGCGAGCGTAGGGGTGGGGTGACTACGGAAATATCTTGACAATTTTTTTTTTTCAATATTTATTCGGAGTCCGCGACGTAGCGGATAAGCTGCAGGAACGCCATCTTCGATAATATGGGTATATAAGCCACAGACCACCAGACTATTCCGGAAAAAGATGCCTCAACCGCACTGGCATCACGCGAAGCACAGAAGAAGCGCTGGCTAGTCGTCATGAAAGCGGATATGGAAGAGAATCATCTTAAACCAGCGGATGCCGAAGAACTGGCAAAGTGGAAATTGTGAGACCCAGCATTGTGAAAACGCTAGGCAGGAGAAGAAGAACATTGTATTTGATTACATTATTCAATCCACGAAAAAGATAAGTTTGTCAGCTTTTCTTCACAAGCCCAGACTAGTGTTATGATCGGATAGAGTCAGCAATGGATTGACCTCCCTTTATTACCTTTGACGTTCTAGCATTTTTTACACATAGGCAGAACAAAGTAAGCTACGAGTATTTAGCACGGACTCCTCCGGTCGCAAGCCATAGTTCCTCATGGCTTTGAATTTAACTGTGATTTTATGACCACTGTTATTGCTATACTGTTCCAGCTTGCGCCCAACTCTAGTGCCAGGGGAATGCGGGGTAGGGGCGCACTATCGCTCATCTCAGAGTGCACATACCTACATAAATTATTATGCACCATCCTGAATTATTTGCTATAGTTGTCTTGCCACATTTCGCCGGAACACTATAAATTTTTGAGCGCTATTAAATTCTTCATCTTTTTATGGAATTTATTTTTTAAGAATATAATAAAGTTTTAGTGTCGTGTCATGTTATAGTACTGTAGATTTTTTGGTATTCTTTGAATTTATATTTACTTTGCAAGAATACCAAACACATATGAAACGAAGCATTTAATTGGTTCTAATAGTGCATCGTTCTGGCTGATCTTGAAGTCAGTCAGTGCAAAGTGTTTGTATAACTCCCACTCATCTCTATCAGTCGTGAAATTCGTACACTGAATTTTTATTTAGACACGTAACAAACAAAACCAATAAGAAATCCGCATTGCAATATTTCAATGTCGTGCAAGTTCACGGTGTAACCAGCGTTACCAAGATAAGCCATAGATAAGGCTTTGCAGACCGTACACTCCGTATTTGCTGGAATGAACGCGGCGGCCGCAAACCACGTTAGTTAGAGATCGGCGTGCGAACATTAATCCTATGATCTATGGCGCGCGCCGCACCACTGGGCTTACCACGCATACATTTTGTAGCTAAATAACGTGACGTTGCGGAAAATGGCGGCGGCAGTTGGTAGTAAAATAAAGTTTACGTAATTAGCGCTACCGATAAATTTTGCGTACTACGAGCCGTTTTTGACGGAAGGCAGAATGGGATGTCAGAAATGCTAGTCAAACAATGACGATTATTTTATTACAGATATTAAATGTGACTGTTATTATCACGTATCTATCATAATCAGATCAGTTATCATTATCATTATCAGTCGCAATACGCTTGTCAAACTGGTTGCCAAGCAATTTGGGAGACAAGTAAAGTAACCTGGCAGGTCGTTCTTTGACGGGGAATCTTACGGAAATATTTATTAAGCATATTTCTTCTGATTTGCATCCAGCATCGTTATAATATATTTGAACAGACTTAGTCAAGACCGAACAAGTCGATCTGGAAATCTGTAAAGGCGCTGGAAAGAACATTTACTTATTGTCACTTTATTTTAAGTACTATAATCTATGATCCGAGCTTTTGGACCTCGATATAAAGGTCTTCTACTCTACCTATCAGGGTTCTTGGGCGTTTCCCGCCTCGTGTCTATAACTATAACCTTCCACGATAGAAGAAGGCTTTTATTGTTTGCTGGAGTTTTATATCAATATTCGCAAGCACATGGTTAAAACGTGTCATACGCCCACTCGTCCTGTAAGCGCAAAATGAATGACAATAAAAAATGATTAATGATCATTCAGCTCAACGCACAACAAAATGGCATATGATATTTTATGATGATTTATTACAGTTGTTGAAATAAAAACTTGAGCAAAAATGAAATTCAAATATGTGGTGAATGACACAAAAGGTCGCTAACGTCTGCTATACTGTGTACGTAAAATATTCGGCAGTAGCATACTTTCTGTGTAAAGTATACCCTGGATAAGTATTTTTTAGTATTACTATGGCTTGTATTTATGAAGCGATCTCAATATTAAGAGCAATAATTAAGTATATGGATTTAAGAGGCCGTATTATCTCTATCTCTATCTATGTCTCAAGAGCTCAAAAGTGCTGATTATTAATATGGGCCTATGTATGCCATTATTTCCATACATTAGTTTTCTCATTGTAAGAACTGTAATTTTTTCGCATTTCTTTATTATGCTTGTCCAATTACTTGACTTAACCGTGTGTGATGGACAACATGTACATTTGTGGGTGATTTAGAGCGTAAACATTTTTATGAATTTTGAGATTTCTCGTCTACCGTAAAACAACTCTTAAGAGTTTAGAACATAAATTGCAGGTGATAATAAAAGTCAAAACAAGCATGGCAAGAGTCATAAACGCTAGAACTTATTTACTGCGTGTGAATTAGAAACTTCGCTCTTAAAAACAGTAAGTTCTTATATGATAAATAGCATTACCGGTTGCTACTAGCTACTACTACTAAACTAGTAGATGACCCCGCTAGTTTAGAACTGCACGAAAGCTCACTCGAATCAAT
>JARACY010002508.1:0-42033 GCA_029255725.1 Scrobipalpa atriplicella
CCAATGGGATAATGACGTAGCCATTAAAATTATCAGAAACAATGAAGTAACTCTTAAAACTGGATGGAAGGAAGATCAACATTCTGAAAGAGCTCCGTAAAGCAGATCCTGAAATACAATATCATTGTGTAAGATCATTATTAGGGCACTTTGTGCATAGAAACCATCTGTGTATGTAATAGAATCTACGTTTGTATGGATTTGCGCATCTGTTATTAGGAAATACGGTCACACTATGGTTTGAAACATGAAAGCAGTCATATAGTTATAGCAGACTGTGTTTTAGTTTTCATATTTTTGCTGCAGGGGCTGCTGTGTGTTTCTCTTGTTTGAACTTCTATTTGTTTATTGGTGGAAACATTCAATGCTTCTAAGAGTTGTTTCCGTCTTTGTCTACTTTTTTCAATGATTGTCTCTTCATCTTCAGATTCAATGGGAGCATAATCACCAGTGTGTTCAGGAGAAAATTCTTCTACAGTGAATCTTTTTTTAGATGTATTAGATGTTTCATTATCTGGATAAGTCCTTTTTTTTGATTGACTACCATCTGAATAACAACATTTGGAATGTTTGCGGCTTTCGTATTTTGAAGAATAATTTCTTGGCAAGTCACTATCAGAATGCTTTACTATTATTTTCAACTCCTGTTTTAAGGTTTCCCGTTTCTTGAGTAGTTCTTCAATGCTTGTTCTTCTTGCAGGAAGTGGGGGAGTCCTAGATTCCATTCTTGAAGCTTTTCTGCCATCTCTCTGCGACTGAAGTTTATCTTTTGAAGGCCTTGATTCTGTTCTTTTGCTGCTCTTATAGATTTTGCCTTTTGAGTGTTCATATCTCTCTGACATGACTGGAAATCAGGTTCAAAAACATTTGCTTTATTTGTTAATAAATTCATGTGAAGTTTGATGGCATCTGTAAAGATAAATCTAATTTATTACTTGATCATGAGAAAAATAGTGATAGCAAAAATAAATAAACTGCAACGTAAATAAAATGGGCTGTGTATATTGCATTGTTTTATATATAAGTAAAAAAGCGATAATAACTATTAACTTCATGAGAAACACTACCAAATTAGACATGAGAATAATATAGTAGTGTGATTCTCATGAAATCAATTGTAGAACTTATAAAAATCAATTTTCAACTATTTCAGTGATTACATTTCCACCATGTGTCAACATGAGCCAGTTCCACAAACTTGTCATGTTGCCCTCATTTCATCTTTACACATCCTCTAGTGTTTGATGCATCTTTGTTATATGACTGGTGTGGACCCATTTTAATGTTCATTAACTAAATCTACCTCTTGTAGCTAGAAAAAATAGCAAAGTAGTTATTTAATTTCAAGTTCACAAAATATTACACTAACTGCTACAGAAACAATACATTCCAATAAATAGGTAGGTAGCTAAATTACAAGTATAAATAAGTACATACAGTCCAAGCTATTTGTAAGTTTTTGATTTCTTAAAATATTAAATTACTTACACAAACTACAGATTTTTAAAAAGAATAAATAAAAGAATAACAATTATTAATTACTTATCCATCCCTTATTAAATTAATCTTCAAATTGGAACAAAATATTTAAACAAACATATGTTTCATTTTTCAAAAATCAGCACTCAGAGCATGAATTAATTATGAATATATCACTAATACAATGTAGAAGTGAAATATTACTCAAAATATATATAGGTATGTACCTATAAGTTCATTTCTAATTTCATGCCCTATGCGCTAATGGACACAAGTTATAATGTCTTTGCTAACAAAATTGTCTGAATGCAACACCAAATACAATCCCTACTTTGAGGTCACATTAGGTACAATCGCCACATTACTTTGTAGGATATGACTTTAATGCTGCACTGAACCACTTCAAAAGAAATGAACAGGAATATCAGACAATATTATTAGCATAAGAACTACACAGATTGCAGAGGCGAGGCCTTAAAATTTCAATTTATTCAAATGGCCCAAAAGTAATGCTCTTTCACCGTACCACTGACTTATTTTCCAGCACTCAAAAGCAAATAATTTTATTGGAATTTCTAATATTTCGTCATTTTTACATAACCAAAAATTGTAAACGTCACTTTGACAGGTAGTATTTGACCATAGACAATAACCATGACATTTACTCCTGCCACCAAACCAAACATTTGAAAAATGTCAACGTGGCTTCACAAAAGAAAAATAACATCATTTGTCTATGGCTGAGGTAAATTCGGTAAATTCTAAATAAATAATGTATCCGAACAATCCGAACATCAAATTTTGCGCGGGAATCGTAACGAATCACACGTAGGATGAATTTCCGGCTTTCTAATTTAGTTTTTCGCGGCTATTATTGTAATAGTGTAGTGGGATTAGCATAATAATGTGCCGGTAGTGAAAGACAATGTGGTGACAGTGAGAAATGAAGTACAGAAATCCTATTTGGTTCGACTCGACACTCCCGCGTAAATCATCATCAACCATCGAAATGTGAACTCCGCACCGCACTCGCATTCCAATGAGTTCTAGATTAGGTTAGGTTAGGTTGGGGTTTTACGCGGGGAACATGAAAAATCTGACGGAGTTTGTTCCTCGCTCCTAAAAATTAGTTTCTTGCAGTGTTTGTTGTATTAATGTGGTGGATTTAACATAATGATCTGCTGACGAGAAACAACAATGGCAGGAGTGAGAAGAAGAAATGGAAAGGAAGGCGCTACCGTTCGATTCAGATTGTTATCTCCGCGCAAAAGTCTGTTGAGCATTGGAATGTGAATCACCGGCGCATTCTAATGACTTTTAGGTTAGTGCATAGTTAGTGTAGGTAAGATTAGGTTAAGAAGACTGAAGACAAAATAATACTTTTAAGATGCTTTTAAGACTAGGCTGCATGGGCTCAAGCTCTTTGCCTAAAACGTCAAACATATTTCTACCAAATTCCTACTAACCTCAAAACGCGGCGGCAAGGCATTTTTTTTTTCTAATAATAAAAAATATTTGTTGAAAATGACCCTGTTTATAAATTCTCTGCTAAAAGTTTCTCTGCGAAATAATTTCCGTTTGCTGACAAGCATCAGAAACTTCCACATAACCCAAGGTAAGCTACAACATATAAATCTAACCCAAATAAAATTTCAAGCAACTACTTATAGTTATTATTTACTGCTCTAAATTAAATCTAGAAGAGGAAGAGTTGATTTAAATATCTAAAACAAAACTTAAATTGTAGACTTAGTCTTGCTTGGTTTGGAATTGCAATGGTTTTAATTTTACAGAATTAGAATATTGCTGCATGGAGCTAGTTATAAACTCATTTTTTTTATAGTTCATCAGCTATATTCTCCCGCATCACTTGGGATTGACAACTATCTTCAAAGCAGGAAAAGAATAAAAGAGCAGTTTGCGAACTTTACGGACAAATTCCGTACAAAGATGAATGACTTTGTGAATGACTCCAAAAATATGGTGTTTACTGAAGATTTGAAGAATATGGTGCACCTTGCCGAGCCATCAGATTTGAACCTCACTTTGGACATGGTTAAAAAGTAAGTTCATTTAAAAAAAAAATTATATGATTTTATCAGGTTAAATTCTGATGCTGTTTGGTGAACTACAGTAATATTATAGAGTTGGTTGGTTGGGTGGGTGACTAAATTTTTACACCTGAGAGTAAATAAATTAGCTGACCAAACTTTAGGGTGAGATCCTACCTATGAAACTGAACAACTTTCCCTAGAGAACATAGGTTAAAATGTTGCCAGCATCCTCTATTAATTTTGTATGGGAAGGCCAATCTTTTTTTCATATTTCAACCTATGTTTCTTGAGGAAAGTTGTTTAATTTCATGGGTTACACCCTAAAATTTGGCTAGCAAATATTTTTACACTTAATATAATTTTGTTTTTTTAGATTCAACACCCAGAATTCAGAATACCGGTTTGGCTCCTTTGTATTCGGCCCAGTGGTAATGAGGATGTTCCATTTTCTGGATGCACCTGCTGAAGCATTAAAGGTAGTAATGTAGTAATTTTGAACACAAGTAAGCAAAAACCAAAATGGTTTTGTTGAGTGTTTTTTCACAGAGAATACAAAAAATATTGGAATCTTATAGGTTTTAAAGGAAATATATTTCCTTGATATGATTGAAACATAGATATATACAGGGTGTAAAAAAGTACTGCTTTCCTTTAAACCACATGTTCTACTGATGATACCAAAATTACCAAACGACTTTCCCAAAGTACCTACAAATATTTTAGATCAAAAAAATTTGCCTTGTCCATACAAAACTGGAGATCCCGGAGAGCATCTTTGTATGAAAAAGGCAAAATTTATTTTTATTGTAAAATGAGAACATGTGGTTTAAAAGAATGCAGTCCTTTTTTCACATTTTGTATATACTTAGTAGGGGGTTTGAAATAGAATGTTATACATATGTATTTAATTTTGTTTACAGTGTTTTGAAGACCCTGCAAATGATGGCTTTTTCGACCAGTTAGTGTCATACCAAATATTGCTGGATCTTCTATACAACCATGAAATGTATGATGAAATGTACAGGGTGTTTGAGAAAATTAAGGAAAAGCAAATTAACATGACAAAGTTTCCTAAATACCCTGTGGTTTTGATATTAGCTGCTTGTTATAAACAGGTAAAATTCATATTTCTATCTATAAAAAAAAAACTACTAAGGAACTGCGTACCGAAAACTAAAAGGGGTTGCTTAGGCATTAAACAACCATCAGCAGGAAATACTTTCAGGAAATGTAAAAAATAAAAATGTCAGTTCGAGGTCACAGATTACTTATGAGCACGGCGGGCGCCCATCGAGGAGGTCATTTTGTATGGGAAATCAGAAAACAAAATTCATTTGTTGAAAGGATTTTCTAGTGATAGTTGCCAGTTTCGTTGACTGAATAACCCCTGTCAGTTTTCGGTACACTGTCCCTTACATCTGGTATAATAATAATTTCCTTTCAAATTTATGTATTTCTAATTCTATTTTTTCAAGAACACTCCAAAAAGTTTGGAGTATGCGTCACAACTTTGGAGTGAGATGACTAAGACAGGAGCCAATCCACTTAGAAGAGCTGCTACATTCTTTGCAGGTTTGTATCATGTCTGACTCACACAATTCACACACACACTTCACACACACATACATACATACACACACACACACACACAAACACATACATTCACACACACACACACACACACACACACACACACACACACACACACACACACACACACACACACACACACACACACACACACACACACACACACACACACACACACACACACACACACACACACACACACACACACACACACACACACACACACACTACTTTTTGTTACTTTATTTTTTGTTTCGAATCTTAATTATGTACCTACTATTTTGTTTTACATTTCAGCATTAGCATTAAAGCAAGGAGCTCCCCATATTGCATTAGAAAGTATTACACAACAAAAACAGCACTATGTTACCATCAGAAATATTAAGGTAATCATTCAGAAAATCATGTTTAAAATTTTTGGGTTTATAGCCTACACCTAGCCGTAGCCATCCGAACTTTTGCAGTTATTAGAAGTAGGATTATAATTTCATCTTCTTTGTTCTAGATGTCGCTAGTAGGTTTTTAAAACTCACTGATCTTATTGGTTTTGCCTACTTGACATTAGATGTCGCTATCGCTAGTAGGGTTTCAAATCACGTTTGTTGTATTGTAGCATTGGGAGTCCCCCTTAAATATATATTTTATTCTGTTTTTAGTATTTGTTGTTATAGCGGCAATAGAAATACATCATCTGTGAAAATTTCAACTATCTAACTATCACGTTCATGAGAAACAGCCTCCGAAACATTATCTACAAAAACGAGCAAAAAAACAACGTTTTTTGTATGGGAGCCATCCTTAATGTTTATTGTATTCTGGTTTTTAATATTTGTTGTTATAGCGGTAACAGAAATACATTACTTGTGAAAATTTCAACTCTCTAGCTATCACGGTTCATGAGATACAGCCTGGTGACGGTTGGACGGACAGACGGACAGCGAAGTCTCAGTAATAGGGTCCCGATTTTACCCTTTAGGTACGGAACCCTAAAACGGTGTACACAACTTTATTAATTTTTTCCGCACGGTACGCCAAAGATCATGGGTTCAAAATTTCAAATCCCACCCAAGTGTAACTTTTAGCATCTAACTTTATTTCATTGCACGGTACGCCGAAGATCATGGGTTCAAAATTTCAAATCCCACCCAAGTGTAACTTTTAGCATCTTAATTTTTATGTTTAAATTTTTTATTTTCTTTTTATATACAGGCAGTAGCATTAGCAGACATGGGTCGACCAGACGACGCCTTACCAGTCATTCGAGCAGTATTAGAAATTGATATACCCGAACAGAAAGACAAACATACATTCTTTGAAGAAACTGTAAGTGTTTATTCAATTTTTTGCTTTTGTTTTAAGCTCGTATTAGAGGGAAACATTTAAAATGCGAGCGAGTTTTATTACTATTGCTACAAAAATTAGATTTTGTACAAAAAAATTAACGTTTCTTTTGATTTCCATGTAAAATGAAAGTATTTTCTCACGTCTGCCATCCTGAAAATATCGATATTTCATTTACGTAAAAGAGTTTTTAATGATAGAACACACTATATTTCGTGATCTCATTTCCCTAACACGTTGTTTTAAAGTACTATAAATAATTACATTATTTTCCTTTTAGATACAAAGAGTACGGGATTCAGTTGAAAAGTCTAACAACAAAGACTTAATGAAAGAGTTCGAGAATGTTGAAAAAGCACTCAGGGATCGCAAGCTTATTGACAATCAGGTAAATATCTTACTTCTTGAATACTGTAGACTGCTGTAGACACATCACCCTTATTATCAGCCTGACATCCAATAAATATGTGAGTAAAGTGCCGTCGTTTCAATAGGCCATATTTGACACTTGTGACCTTCAGTACCCTTGAGGAAAATAGTGATGTACATGAGCGTCAAACATACGTAGCTAGTATTTCAAGTCGTTACTTGTACATATCATTATGCAAGTAAATTTTTATGATGAACATCTGTAGAGACACAGATAAAACGATGCTTTTAAAAAGTGCCGCTTGATAACAAATAAATAACAAAGTTGTAAACAATTTGATAACGCAAAACCACACACAAAAGGATATCCATTGTTAATAGGCTTCCACTAATGATTGTACCTGGAAGCCGATTCCAGGTAAAAAAAATACATACAAAACACGTGCGGTAAAGAATGAAAACAAACCATTGGCTAATCGTCAAAATCTCTAAACAAAGCAGGTAATAAATCTTGTGAGGCAAGGTGAGTGGATGTTTCGAGCCAGCGCCAAGACGGCAATTGCTCGCAAACAGATTGGCAAATAAATTTGCTTTCTCTTTTTTTATTATTAAACGAACAAGAATCACTCATTATGCTCTCTTCTTTAATCGCACCCTTCGCGCTCGCGCTCTTCGATCACGAGCTTTTACCCAAGCTTGGTAAGCAGACTGTTTACGAGCCTCAGCTCGAGCACAGTCCGCATATCTACACAATTTAGACCATTATGAAACTATCGTTGATTTGCTTAAAAACTATTGGAGTATATGTTCCATTTAGTACAATCTTATGATACACAAACTTTCAAAACGCCATAACTCTAAACAACAAATTAGAGGGTTAGTTGGTTTTACCTTCAACCCGGCGGTATGAATATTGCGATAAAAAATATATCACAGATCAGATCAGCCTATTACAGTTCACTGCTGGACGAATAAATGAATGGTTACCAAAGAAGCAAAAAAATTAATACTTAATGTTATTTGGAATAATAAGCTATTACTCACAGTAACATCACTAGCCGGTTTGACAGTTAAAAGGCTCACCGACGTAACATTTGAATGTCGCTCAAATTTTACATTTATGTTAATTTTAAATTATTACGGCAAATTTCAGACGAATCATTTTGATTTCGTGGAATATTATTTCAAGATATTTATGATTCTAAAGACAGAATGAGTGAAATATCTAGTTTTTTTATTTTTTTATTTGAGAGCTGGTAAAATGTTACTGCGTCTCCATCCTTCAAATATGGCCTATTGAAACGACGGGACTTTAGACGACATTTCTTGTCATTCTAGAAGTCTTTTTAAGACATTCAAATACCATACATACATACATAAAATCACACCTTTATCCCTAATGGGGTAGGCAGAGCAAAAACTACCTACACAAAGGTCGTTCCGCCACGTCTGACAAGTTTTGAGGGTTATTGCAGATGATGATTACATATATATATTGCTATAGTGACAGGTTGTCAGTCCATCGCCTAAATTGTAATACACTGAAACCCTCAAATCCCTTAGCTGGTTTTTACAGCATGCCCGGGAGGAGATGCAGCTGGCACATTCTATGTTTTTCTAACGCTCCCAGTCTAGCATGGAAAAAACCTAACTGCGTAAAATGTGAACTTTAAATCACTATAGATTCTAGGGTCGTATTTATAAAGCGATTCTCAAGATTGAGAGCGATATTAAGTATGGAAGACTACCTATTCAAATACCTAAGGTGTTTAAACACGACATAGTTATTTTATGTGTGATGAATACAACTGATATGATATGATAAATAAACTAGAATGTACCAATTTCTTTTCCTCGTCCCTACAAAAGCCAGTAAAGGGATTCAAGGCTTCTAGGTTCTAACTTAGCGTATTGTAATTTTCAAGATGGGCTGAATAGTCCTTTCTGAAATGATCCTCAAAACTTCAGACGCGAAAACGCCCTTTAATGAGGTCGTTGGGCTTACCCTACGTAAGGGATAAAATAAAGGCTTGTCTTCCCTACTTATTTTTATATTGTTTTCAGACGTTAGAACAATTGCTGAACGCAGAAATCCAAAGTTTGCCAAAGAAGAAGGACCAACCGCGAGGCATGCCCGGCTTCCAACAGAAGAGAATGCCGTTCACACACCGCCATAGGGGCACCAGCGTTTAACCCATAAGAACAAAATAATAATAGAAATTCCTTGTTAGTATGTTCATTTGTAAATATGTTTATTTCCATGTATTTTATTTGTGAACCAAGTAATAGCTATCGTATCTTTCTGAGAATAGAACAATGACCGTCAAAGCTATACAAATATTTCGTTCGCCCTTTTATAAAGGGTTTTCTGCGAGCATTTATGTGTAAGAGTTTAGTCGTACTTGTTATAAAATTTAATTAAATTACGTAATAAATGTATTGTTTGACACTACAAATGTTGCGGTTGCCTCTTTTCTTACCTACAAGTATTTACGTGAAACTCTTGTTTATGCAAAACAGCTAAAAACAAGCTTTCAGCTTTTCAAGAGATCGTTGTAAGAATACCGGGCGAAGGTGGGTAGAAAAGATACACTCCGAAAACATTACACAACCTAAAATACATACATACATACATACACAAATCATGCTTTTATCCCTAGTGGGGTAGGCAGAGCGCAGAGCACAGAGTAGATACAAAGGCAGAGCAAAAACGACCTAAACAAAAGTCGTTCCGCCACGTCTAACAAGTTTTGAGGGTTAATACAGATGATTATGTATATTGCTAGTGACAGGTTGTCACATGTGTATAAATTGCAATACACTTAAACCCTCGAATCCCTTAGCTGGTTTTTACAGCATGCCCGGGAGGAGATGCAGCTGGCACATTCTATCTTTTTCTATCGCTCCCAGTCCAGCATGGTAGTAAAATACAGTGTGTAAACAAAGGACTACGTTCCTATGAACACATGTTCCACATGTTAACAACAAAGTTTCGCAAAGCACAAAAAAATTTGCTCGGAATAAAATTTTGTCTTGTCCATTCATACAAAACTGCAGATGAGGAGAGTATCTTTGTACGGAAAAAGCAATTTTCTTACAATAGAGTTAGATTTTTATCTGGTTCGGAAAAGTTGTTTGGTATTATTAGTAGAACATATGGTTTAAAAGAACGCAGTCCTTTTTTTTACACCCTGTATAAATAATTGTTTAGATGAATGAATGGATCTATGGATGAATGAAGCCGGAGCTAATAATGAGCTATCTCAAATAGCGGAATTCCTTGAAGACGAATAACCAATTAGTTGAATTGAGTTATTTTGTTAAAAGCCCTTTTAACAACTTTAGAACAATTTTATACTCAGAAATCCGTAGAATACACGCAGAATTAAACTCGTCCTCGCAGTTTGCTCTGTATAGTCCAGTTAACGAAGGGATTAACGCTGACTTAAATCCTCTTTAAAACTTGGCAGTGGGAGAGGGGGAGGGATTAGCATTTCTTGGTGCATTATAATTAAGTAATTTGAAATCTTTATTTATTGCTACGACTGTTTGACTTTCTCAGTTTAACAGTATTAAAATACATCGCAAGATATTTCGTGAAACCAGTAAGTAATATTCCTGATTAGGCTGATTAGAGTGATTAGATTTCAAATAAACTGAGTACCTATTTACTCAATACGAAAACCTCAAGAAGTTTGCCCCCATCTGTAACCACTGTGTTCTATGTCAAAGTGTAGTGCTTTTTTGACTGCGGTGAAAATGGCTAATTTAAATAAACACGAAAAATAATATTATTGGTTTGGAGTATGTGAAAAAACTGTACCTATAGAGTAGGCCGGGGCAGGATTGTCTACTAGTCAGCATTGTACGGGCGGGGTAATTACCGACTGTGCCGAGTCGCCCCATTACCCCCCTTTCGTCGACTACGGAAATTGAACTGCTCTCTGGGATATTTTACTTCGCAGTCGGCATTTTATGTTAGTTTTATTTTCAGACTCTGAGATTAGAGATTAAAAAATCTAAGGTGTTTTGGTGCGCTTCTGAACTTTTGTTGCGGTTATGATAAAAGAAAACGATAAACTTTATTAAATTTTAATATTAAAAACTCAACTCTAGACATTCCAGGATACAATATTTAACCGCTCAAAACTTACCTCATAAAAGCTCTTGAAGGCAAAGAGGCGGAGTAAAAAGAGCGCGGCGCAGGTTTAATTTCGCCAAATTCTCGGAGGAAGCGAAATTGGCAGCGGAACAGTCGCAATAGAGTGTTGCAAAACACCTCTCGCGGCCAAAACAATATACTCACTCGCACAGACTAGATTAGACTAGACTAGTAACTCCATACTGGACTGGGAGCGATAGAAAAACAGAAGTTCCCGATGCCTTTCCTCCCGTCCCGAGCATGCTATAGAAGTCAGCAAAAGGGATTCGACGGTTATAATGTACCAGTACTTATTGTTTTTTAGGCGGTTGGCTGACAACCATTATCGTCTTTACCATAAGGCTACACGGGGCACGTGCCCAGGTCTCCAGTTTGAGGGGACCCTGAAAGGCTGACGAGGTCCGCCCTGGGTGCCAAACACCAAATGGTAACATAAAAACATGATCTTGAGACGTTCTATACTTTTTATAGCTTTTTTATACTTTTTTAGCTAGCATTCTATCGAAAAATATGTCTATATGATATAGTAGGTATAGTATAACCGATCTGTGCTCTCACATAACGACAGTAGGTAGAAAGTTCGCGACTGCTCCAACTCCCAAATAAGATTGCTTGCGTAACATGGCCTAATTATAAAGTTGTTGCTGAGCCTCCTTATATGCCACAACCCAATAACGTATACCTATATACGTCATCAATATAGGTCGGATTTGTCGTGCCCAAAAGAGAGGCAAGGCAAGGGCACAGCAAGGGCTAATTAGTTAATAACCGTTCCTTGACAGTCGGGTAATTAGAATGGTAAAAAAAATACTGGTATGGAAACAGTCCGCTAAACAGTTTTAATTTATCTTCGTATGAGAAAAAATTATAAACTGAAACTACTGGGTGTAAGGGACAACTAAACACAAATTGCTTGCTCAGTTAACGAAGCTGAACAAACCTCTAGGTAATTCTTTCAGGAATTAAAAAAAAAAAATGGCTTTCCTATACAAATTGCCTGATCGAGGTGAATATTTTGTATGAGAAAGTTAAATATTATTATCATTTCCTGAAATAATTTCCGGTGAAAGTTGTACAGTTTAGTATAGTTTAATTGACTGAGTAACCCCTGTCAGTTTGCGTTAAGCTATCTCTTACAAGCGGTAGGTATGCTAAACCTCAGAGGTTGGCAAAATGACCTTAATCCTTTTCAAGTGGCCTGAGCTTTGCGGCTTCGATTCGGCGTGGGTTTGATTCTCATGGGAGGAACACACACAGAACTCAATCTTTCAATCTACCGTTTTATATGCACTTGGCTGTGTTCCGTCAGTTGTTGTGGCCTATCGTGGTTCGACACTTTGCTTTGTTCCATCCGGCGGTGTGTAGGAATTGCCAATTGCCTTTTTGAATCCTACGTATAGGTCCACTGTGTCTCTGTTGCGATTGGTCTAGAGAAAATATCGCACATATAAACTATTGCTTTAATTTAATACCTTTTCAGTAATACATAATACCTGAATGAAAACGTTCGTGTTTAAAATCTATTCAACACAAGCTTGGTTGGTTTAGGCTATGGTTTTAGGATGATTTAATTATACGAAAAGGGTTAGAAAATATTTATTGCCTGACCTATCATGTCTTGTCATCCTGTTTTGTGCGGTTGACCCTTTATGTGAGCTTGTAGTGTCATAAAAATAATCAGATCAAGATCACAGAAAGATATACAACAATAGAAATATATTTTATGTTTTTTCGGCACAGTTTAAATCGAAAACTACTTTGGACCAACTTTGAAAAGTCTTTTACAATTAAAAAAGCTACATTAAAGCTACGTTACTTTGGAGTAACATGTAACATGTAACTTTTTACTGTGGGAAAATATTTTATTCCCACGGAAAACTATCTAGCCGCGGGCCAAACGGCCAAACCGACGGGCGGAAATCTTTGGGCGGAAAGCTAGATTTTAATATAACAGTCGCATGTTACAAATATCGTATTAGTAAAAACGTATTTGTTGTAATAACCTTAGCCCTGTTGTTAAGGGCTATCGTATCCGAAGGGCGACCGCACAGGAAAGGCCGTATCCGCATCCGGTCTGAGGTTCCCGCCCACAGGCAGCCGGCTTCCATTAGTACCGCTCTATTTATAATGGCCTCTGGGCTAATTTAGTTTCCAAGTTATTGGGAATAAAGAAATTGCTTATCAACTAACTATTTTTGAACTGAGAACTTCTTTAGCGACGTTGTGCACTTTTTGGGATGATGGGTGGGTAAAAATGTTAAACTAGCGTCAGACCAGAGTTGCGTTTTAGAAACTTATTACTAGTGCCATCTGTTGAAACATGGAAAGAAAATGAGTTTTTTTACTGTTTTATTATTCAGGTTTACACTTCTGCCGGCACTCCCGGAGTGCAACCCATATTTTTTATTAATTTATAAGCTAGTGGTAATATAACAATCAGACACCGAACGTCCATTACACTCGAACGGCCACTTCCCTGAACGACCACATTTTGCTTGCGAGCTGCGATCACAGAGGGCCACTTCCCTTAAATGACCATATCCCTGAACGGTCACATTAGTTAAATATTCTTCTTCTGTTGGACGAAATGATCCGAAAAACCACGTGACAGGGATTTTACTTTTTACACTCTATTTATCGCCTTCGGGCTAATCTAGTTTCCACAAATAACTTCCTTTCATTTGGTGTATTGGGAATTTGGGAACAACGACGAAATTGCTTATTAGGTAGGTTAGGTACTTACTCGTTTCTACTTTTTTGCTATATAGCTTATCGTAGTAGGCCTGTATGTACCTACAATACAAGATAATATCATAATGTAATGGCCGTATGAATTCCACTGTAAGTTAAAGTGGGCTTAACTTATTTTTCTACGCCCCTTGTCTTTTCTTTCCTGAATCTCTAGAAAAGTCAGCAACGCGAAAAAACTTGCAGATATATTCTGACCCACCACAAGCCCACCACACACATAACAACAGAGGTTAATGAATTAGCGTTGGTGGTAAAATAGACTCAGTTCACATAAAAGCGTAGAATTTCATAAAATTGTTTCAAAAGATAAATTGTAATTGTCTAGCCGTATGTCCATTAAAGTATGCTAATTTGGTATATTATAACAAAATTGTGTTCGATGAATAATATACAATTTCGTGATTTTGCATCTAATAAATAAACCAATTATTGGCAACTGCGACAAAGTGTATACTTTGTAAAAAAGAACTGCGTTCCTTTAAACCACTTGTTCTACTGATACCAAACAACTTTCCCAAAGCACAAAAAATATTGCCTTTTCTATACCAAGGTGCTCTCCTCATGTGCAAATAGTGAAAGATGCTAAAAAACTGTTTTTCACATAATTAACTACGTACTTTTATGTGATAGGTTGAAAACCTCATAATTTCGTTTGAGTTAAAACAGATGGACAAATGGTCATAATATTGGTCATGACATGACGACATGATAAAAGTTTCTAGTCATAACAAGATGTAAACCAAAACAGTATACTGTTCGGTTTTCCACGTATGTATAGGCACAGAAAAGATAATTGTACCTTACAGTGGTACATTACATATTAGCTGCTGTAGTAATGCTTTCGGAGTTCGTAACCAAGTTTCGTAGAACAGCGCTACGCCGTAGTAAGATCGTAGCGCGTAGTTTATAATAACGCTACGTAGCTTGCAGCTAGCCGTTTTACATGAAATGACTAAAATTTGACCGGGCTGGATTACAAATTAAAATAGAGGCGAGGACAACGAGGATTTCTTTTCAGTAACAAATGATATTATGAAAATGTTGAAAGTGAGATATCGATAATTTTTACAAATAGGTTCCTATTTCAGAACAATTTTTTGTAATACAATTTAAGTTCAAAGCAGCGATTATTTTGAATCTGCCCACAAACGCGTTATAATGACGTCACTCACAGGCCTAATGACGTGTGTCTCTGATTGTGACTGGCCCGTGTTTTGGTCACATGATAATAATTGTTTTGCTTTTGTTTCAGAGTCTATTGTTTTGCGGTCTTTCAGTAAATTGATAAATTGTTTAGTGAATTTACTTACTTACTACGCTGGCTCAGCGACCCAAAGAGAACCTTGGCCTACGATACAAGCTTGCGCGGGAGGTGGCGCAAGACAGGGACATTGACGCAAGCATAGTGAATTTAGGGATGGTAAAATTGTATTGATATATTTTATTATCTCTGCGTATTTAGTGACAATTAATACACTTTAAATTCTATTTTCAATATTATTTATTGGGCTTAAACCACTCGGTATTTATCTACCAACCAACCGTAAGAAATAAAGCAGGATGCATTCACGTTTTATCGTTATAATAATCCTCTGTAATATGACTGCAGAAGTAAGCATTGTTGTAAAAAATGTTGCTTCCTTCATACTCACTACGTTAGAGAACGCTGTTACTGCTGCAGCATTAGTTTTAATTTATTTTTTAGTCAGAACAAAGCACGCCTAGAAGAGCGATGAAACGTCGACGAGCTTAGACTAAGCGTAGATGCAGTGTTGTATATGGCTAAAACAAACAGCTATAAAAGCATAGGTCGAAATATGAAAAAACTAAATTCGTGTTCCAATAATTATAAAATGACAGGAACACGAACACTGCTGACATCATTTGTATGGGTGGGCCTATACAACGTGTAACAGAAAGGGTATATGCATGGAGAAAGGTGTGAATCTACCCATGAAACTGAACAACTTTCCTTAAAGAACGTAGGTTATAAAACGAAAAAAAAATTGATCTTCCATACAAAATGCATCAGCTGATAGCGCATTTAGTACGGGAAGTCAAATTTCTTCATTATGTTTACGAAGGTAAGCTAGGTGAAGCTCGTTGGACAGCTGTGTGTGTGCTACTGGAATAGGACCGTATAAATCGGAATTAATTAGGAATTATTTAGGGAGGGATTATTTTATTAATTAGGGAGGTCTATTATGTGAAGACGCAGACGTCTTCCAACTAAAATGATGATGTCGAAGGAGGTAAATAATTAAGGAAATTGACAACCAATATAATTCCAATCAATAGGACCAATCACATCAAAGACAAAGACCCACTTTATTGACAGCAGCTTGTGTGTTAATGACGTGTGAGAACAACCCTGAAAACCAGTATACTAAGTATAAATTGACATCAATTTTCAGCATTGGTGCTGATTCGGTTGTAGACACAACTTAACTTATTTTAGTCCGGTCCTGGCATAAAACAGCCTGATTATAATAATCCTGTCAAAGTTACGTAATAGTGCTTAAAAAGAGACGACACGTCCATCTAGCATTTCATATTATTTCAGACGTGTAACATCACTATAACAAGATTATAATATCAGCTGTTGTGTTGTCTTTATTTTATTCAAATTTTAGAAAGAAAGTGAGGACAAAACTAAAATAACTTGTGTCTATAACCTAATCGGCACCATTATCTAATTATGCCACCTATTGTATCTGGCTTAAGCTCGTATCAATCAGATCTTAATACATACAAGGTGTCAACGCAAAGAAATAACGCATACAAAGAACTTTTATCCTACCTATATTACAATTTGGTTTTTCGTGCTAAATATTCCAATTTGTTATTATTTGCTTAATCAGCAACATTTTTATGAAATTTTAAAAACATTCATTTCAATGAAAAATGAAATGGGTACTACAACGTCACAGGTTCATACGCAGAACTAGGATAAAATTCGTGATTTATAAAATGATATCCATACATTGGCCGCGTGTTTCGAACCGCTAGGCCACAGAGGCAGCTGATAGATTGATTGATTGCATGTTTGTTCCTTAATCCGACTGATTCCATCACTCACTGGGCCACTGAATACAAACCATTGATTGAGGGCGATTGATCAGATCGAGCTGGATTATATGCTAATTAAATGTGTACTACTATATACTCTAACTATAGATTTTAAATTTAATAATAATAGACTATATAGTCTAACTATAGATTTTATAGGTAGGGTTTTGTGCAAAGCCCGTCTGGGGAAGTAGTACCCCTTGCTTGTTTCTTCCGCCAAGCAGAAGTGCTTGCACTTCTGTGTTTCGATTTAAAGGACAAGGGAGCCAATGAAAAACTGGCATTATTATGAGACAATCCATTGTCACTTACACACGCACTCTACTATTCCACTAGGATCTAGTGGGACCATCAGGTGGGCAGTATGCTTTGTTGCCGCTGTATAACATAAAAAAGACTAACTACCGGTCTGTCAGTCTTTACAAAAGGATTATTGTAATTATATCTTTGCGAGATTGTTTCCAGTTTTTTTAAGTAAATGTAGGCTGAATTATTTAACCGTTTGGCGAAAGCGTATAGTTTATAAATATCGTAACAATAGCTACCTTTTCCTGTGGCCTAGAATTTAATATCTAAAAATATAAAATACTTAGTATGTATTATGTTTTAGTTTATAATTATAACTTTGTCGAATTCCCATTAACACGCTTAACGCAATTAATTATTCATAATACTTCAATTAAAATTCTAGGAACATCAAAACGTGGGAAGAGAACACTGTTTATTTGCAGAAATTACAGAAATTTCACTGCTATTTCATAATTGGAGGAAAATAAGTAGTATAAAAGCTTATTATTTACTACCATAATGGGCGACTTTATCTGAATATTCCATTGAATTTGATGAATAGATGTACAAAGAAGGCACTTGAATGAAATGATATTCAGTAAAAGGTGTAAAATAAATTAAAAATAAACTTTTTATCTCGTGCTATGGCAAAATTCTATGAAATACAACAGATCATATTCCTGAATGAACACACATAAAATGTTTTCCTTATATCATTGATTATAAAGATTTGTCAAAAAAGGAAATTAAAATCTAATATTATACTATTAATATTTCTAGATTTATCTTAGTAGGTACCTAGGTAATGTAATGATGTACCGTACATTATGACTTGTACATACTGCTATACTATTATTAGTTATCTGTGAAAACTACCACAGGAATCTCACAAGCCTTGCTAATTACCTATCTAGTAGCTTATAATTAGACATGCGCAAATTACCCGCCGTGTTTGGCCAAAGAGAGAATATCATTAATTTAAATTATACCGGATAACATGATATGATACACATTCCTCAGATTTTAATTTAAGAAAATGTCAAGGCTGAAAATGGTATCAAATTAATAAATACAAACAAGGTTTCGTAAATAATTTGTTTCAGAATTTATTTGAGTATTGTTTTGTTAGAGATTTCAATTCGCAATGTAATATGATTGTGTGAAAAATATTTTATAATGATCGTTATTTTGCATGAAATAAAATTCAAGAACAAGTGATTTTTACTGTTGTTCATGAGTTTATGAAGTGATACTGATTTTTTTTCATGAATTAATTATTTGTAAATACATAATGGAACAATATCTTGAAACATATAAAAATGTGAACTATTAATTATGTATTTGGCGAGTTATAATTATACTTACAAATTGGCGAATTTTAAAATATATTTAATACCTGTGCAAAAAGAAATGGATTTTCTATACTACAGTCACTTTTTATGAGAGGTCCAAGTATTTTTTTTATACAAAAATAATTGCAATTATATAAAATGACTTTATGAATATTATATTCGTGCCCAACTGTCTCCTAGCATTATCAAAAAGCCTTCAGTCAGTAGAAGAATCTTTAACTTTTAGATTGCGATAGATCCAATAAAGTCAAACTTTGAAAAGTACAGGAAATGCCAACTTTGGAACTTCGAAAAGTTATTTTGGAAATTTTAAACGTGATTTGAAACCTCGATGGAGGATATTGAGCTTCTGTCTCTTTTCAATTTTGTAGATGAGTAATACTTAGTACCTACTTATCAATTTTATATTTCTGGTCGGGGATATGGGGTATTAAGGGCGTCAAAGGCTAAGGTTAATACTACTAGACTAACTGCCTCACGACCAGGAGGTCCCGGGTGTTCTCTTTATGCTAAACATGACTTAACTTTGAAATGTCAATTCCTTCGGCCCAAACTCGGTCTTCAACTCCAAATCTTGACAGACACCGACAAGTCTCCGTGGAGTTAATTACAGACTTGATTAATAAATTAAATTGTAACAGATGAAGTACATATAGCCCGGCCGGTATATAATGAACTGTCACAACCCAACTGGCGATAATCTTTCAGAGAGATTCTGGTAGGGTTGTCAACAAAAATCTATTGTGTATTCTATTCGATCAGATTTAAAAAGAAAAATATAAGTACAATTATCACGACGCAAGTTTTTTGACCAAACGTTGTGGAACGTTGTTGTTGTTGTATGGCACTCGCAAAGCTATAATAGGTAGATCACGACATTATTTTGCCAATGCATTACCTTGTAATATATTCATCAAATATATTACATTAAGGGGCGCCACTTCTTACGGTCGAAAACGGGACTACGGAGCCAATTTATCTGGACTTTTAAGGTGACAAAACCAGACACCACCCTTCAAAGTATATAGATTTTATACGGCAATAAAAAAATACACATATCCTATCACACATTGAGTTTTCACACACGAGCTTCGAATTGGCAAAAAAATTTCAAAAACGGTCTTTTTGTTTTATTTAGCCAGACAACAAGCTTTCAAATTCTGGCGCAATCCAGTTTTTACCGGACACTTGCCAGTGTTGCCAACCCTAGTCACAGTGAAAAACTGTGGGATACCGAGCGGAAGAATAGTTCTTTTGTAAACTCGAATATTATCGAGAACGGAACTATTTAATAGTTCGCTTCTTTGTTAGCTGCTATTTGTCGGACTACTGGTTCAAGGATTTTGCTGTAAGACGGTGAAAACAAGTTACATAGAGTAAAAAGATTTTATTTAGATAAATGTAAGATATGATTATTATAAAAAGGTGTTTTACTTATTTAAATTACGGCAAAGAGTACTCGTAGTACGTGTAGCATTTTGCTACGAAATGCGTACAGAGGAATTTCTAATATCTAGGTTAGGTAAGTACAAATAACTGCTGTGCAATGAGAAAAAACTTCTACTCTTTACCCGACTGCGCATCACAAAGGAATTTGAGAGACAGTTGTTTGTGATCTTTGTGACGATCGAACATGAAAACGACCATGAGAGAGACCTGCCTATTGCAGGGTTCACTGGGTTATTTGACATTGCGGATTTTTGTAAACCATGTACTATATGTTATTTAGAATAGAGCATGGCGCATGAAATTGCTTTGAAATATCGGACACTCATACCAAAATGGAAAACCACGGTAAATTTCCCGTTTTTAATCATTCTAATGTTGATAAACGTGAGAGTTTTAAAAAGCCTATACCTATAATAATTAATCTTATCAATCATTTTATTTACCTCTCTAGAGACTTACTCTGCAAATCGATTTAGTAACTATAATCAACAAATAAAGTCATAAATAGTATAAATATTCTATGAGACACCAAACGGTTTGGAAAACTTCACAAAGTAAAAGGCAATGTACCTAATAGAGAAAAAAAAAACCTCAAGAAAGAACGTGTGGTTGAAAGAATGAATAAATGTTATTCCTGCGTTTCAGTTACGAAGATTAATGGGTATCTTAAAGCATGACAACAAGGTGAAATCGTACAATCCCTCCTCGCCGATTATTACGGTGGGCTTTACATTTTGTTTACCCTCGGAAAATATTTATCTGCTTTCAATTTATCAGCCTGAAACGCCCTCTCGTTTTGAATTATTAAAACAAGCAATCCGTATTCCTTGTAGGTTATTCTGTATGGACGCCGCCAGCTAAAGTGGCCTAAACCAATAGCTTAAAATGCCTCCTGATAACTTATTTGTTATATTTTTTTACAAAATGTTCTTTTATTATAAATTTCAGTATTTGGTATTGTTCTTGAAAAATCTTTAAAATAATTCTATACTTACAAAAAATGTGTATTTTAAAATCAATAAAATCCGTATTCCAAAGTATTTATTTATTTAAAACGTGACTATTCCTTTTAATTTGACTTAAAATCTCTACCCACATGGTCTTATCTGCGGATTAAGTACCTTTTATTTGGCGAAGTTGGGAAAAACAAAATAACTATTCGATTGTAATCTTATCGTTAATCTAAATAGTACGGTTGGGATTGTAAAGTGCTCCCTTCGTCTTGCAACCCTGATAAATGTAGGCTTCGAGGAGGCTCAACAGGGACGTATCTAGTTGGGGCGATAGTTGCATAAACATACGTGTAAGTATAGAGTATTACAAAAAGTATAACAGTATTACAAGAGAGGGAATTTTATTGAAATTTTTTTTATATCATTTTGAGTGAGTTGTCCAGTTGGTCCTAGATTAGATAGATTTTTTTAATGCGGTTGATGCTGGAGACGGGCGAAGGTCACTTTATACCATGGAACATCCACATTTCCAAGGAAAATCTTATTTTATGCAAAACCTAATATTACTAGATCCCGCAGAGGGCGTTAATTATTACATAGCCCTTGTTACGTAGCTGGACTGAAGGTCGCTAGACTTCTGTTCGGGAAAGCAACTTGATTTATTTCCACGGCGCAGGCTAATTCATCCACATTACTAGAAACACAAATAATAGCCCTCACTGACTGAGATGTTTTTACACAGTTTCTATTTCTTTTTATTTTTGGTTGCCTTTTGTAGCTTCATTTAGCTCGAGGAAATGTTTTTCAATTAAGTGGCTCGAGGTCGCTATCTGTATGCTAATAGTGGCTTGCACTTTAGTTGGAAATTTAGCAACTTTTGGTTTGTTTTCCTAATGGAGGAGAATAACAGTTCCTGGTACTATGATGTCGGTATTGCTTGTTGTATTGCAAATAAGTTGAAAGGCAAAGGAAATAGTTCTATCAGTACCAAATGTAACCCAATCTGAAATTTTCATAACCAAATTGATATGACAACTAAGTTGTATGTTTACGGAGGTGTTTGACCTTAACGTTTCGACCCTTTACGAGAGTATTTTTCATGGAAAACACAATTACACACACAATAACACTTGTTCGTCGTTTAGTGATGGAAATATTGGTATGAATTTATGCATACTCAAGGTGTGATATCTAAGTTATATTTATACTAGTACATAGTTATCTCTGTTCATACAGATGACCATGACATTTCGTAAGAGAGCCTGTGAACTAATAGCTGACGATGACGCACCACGTTTTGATAGGTACTATTCAGCCTTTCAGAGTTTAATTAGTACAGCCAAATTAAATAACTTTCCCACACCTTGATCGTTGCGGTTCTTCAATCTGGTAGCTAAACTAAACGACTATGAATGCTATCGATTCGTTGAGGACGCCAATTGCCGTTCCTTTCTGTTCTCTGGAAAATTACACGTATAGACTGTTCTTGAAAATACGAATTGATACCACTATCTGCACGTTTACAGGCTTATAAGGCCCGTATTTATAATCAGCTCTCAAGAGTGACACCAAGTTTGAGTTCGTATCAGAAATGTCACTTCAGTACAAAAGGACCCGTCAAATCCATACTTAATATTGCTCTCAGTCTTGAGATCGCTTCATAAATACGGGCCTAAGAGTCATTTCCCTGTCATAAGTCATATAAACTAAAAAAAATAGACACTAAAGTAGGTATGAAATACCAAAAGATTTTCATTCATTTTCATTATTGGTTCCCTGAGATCTGACACAAGCTGCGGAATGAAAAGGTTGGGTAATATTTCTCCAAGCGTGTGTGACCCCTACGGGATCTGACAGGATTTCCACTATTTTCCACCCGAAGGCCTTCCGATATTGCCTTAGCTGAGCCTATCTTTATTTTATCATAATTTATCCATTACTTACTTTGTCGCGAGATTTCCTGTAGGTAAGGTGAGGTGAACATACCTGCACATCTTTACCAATAGGGTAAATAGTTAAGGGTTGTTTGATTTAGGGGATAATCTATACATTGCACTGGGGTCGAAAAAAATTAAAAAATGCACCGTCGGCTGTTCTTCCCGGTCAAATCAATAAAAGGATGATGAGATTTCACAGCATTGTTTTTACAATGGTATCGATTCGTATGCGCACAAAATCACAAAATCATGACTCAAATGGTCACCTGTCATTGTCTATCCTGAGAGAACAGAAAGGGACAACAAAAATTTTGGTTAAGATTTAGTTAAGTCATGCTCTCCATGAATCGATAGCAATATTGCACAATGGATAAATATTTTAAAGAATAAGTGCTCTTTATTTGACACCACCTGTTTAAACATTAATATTATTTCAATAAAGATTGAACAAATAAACCAAAATTGTTTGTGGCCACCGTTACAAAATGAAAGGCTCGTAAAATTAATGAAATGATAACAAGGTTCCATGGTGTAATGGTTAGCACTCTGGACTTTGAATCCAGCGATCCGAGTTCAAATCTCGGTGGAACCTGATCTTTTTAATTTATCTTAATAATAAATTAGATCAATCGAATTTATAGGGCATAACAAGGCGATTTGCGTCGCGTTGATTCCTGGTATGAACTGATCCTTAGATATGACTATTATGTCGTACAACAGTTTTATCAGATTTCAGCCAGTTAAATATAGAATCCTGCGCTGCGGTTAGTTGTCTTGACCTAGAAGTTTATTTACCCGCGGTAAATTAGTATCCTAGGTACCTGTTATTTCAATTTGTTAACCGACTTCAAAACAAAAAGGAGGGGGTTCTCAATTCGTCTGTATGTTTTTGTTGTTTGTTTTTTTTTTGTTTTGTTTATATTTCCGTAACTGTTTATTTTATCTGCAAGAAACCTATTCCTTTAAGTCTTTTCCACTGTTTGTGAAAATATGTCACTCAGACGCTTTGAAATGTTAATCCTCCAGGCGCTACAATACAATACGCCAGGAAAACCTCGTTTGAGTGTTTTCTTGGAAGTTTCCGTATTAATATTATGTTCCTTTTAGCTTACATGGCTCACTATAGGCACATAAGTATTATGCTTACGGCGCGTTATGTGTGATTATGTCTTATTTACCTCTATATATACCTTCCTGACTGTAGGCAGTGTACTTTTATCAGCTATGTAAGGCGCATGGCATAAAGGAAGAGGCGAGGCGGCGGCGTCGAGGCGGAGGCGCGCCGATTTTGTATAGAAATTTTCGTCTGCGCAGCGCAGCTTGATTTCAAGTTGCGCTGCGCGGACGTAAATGTCTATACAAAATCAGCGCGCCTCCACCTCGACGCCGCCTCGCCTCTTCCTTTATGCCATGCGCCTTAATATCAGCATATCTATACTTAGTTATATTTGTATCAGTTTTTGAAAATAGTTATTTATTAAACTAGACAAGACTAAGCAAACGAACGAAAAATTTATCTCTAGAGCATGAAATTTCTACTAATAAATTGAAAATTCACTGAGGTACGACTAATTGTGTTTCTTCCGTTCAGATTGACTTAATAAAGCATTGTTCAATAGAATAGAACTTTGTCAATAATTGAAGAGAAATTGCAAATAGACCGTTCTGAATTTGCTAGTAATTTCTGATCTTTGATATTTTAACGGAGACGTTTAATTAGCTAACTAGATATTATACAACGTGTAACAGAAAGGGTATATGCATCGAGAAATGTGTGAATCTACCCATGAAACTGAACAACTTTCCTTAAGGAACATAGGTCGAAATACGAAAAAAAAAAATTGACTTCCCATACTAAATACGCGATCAGCTGATGCATTTAGTATGAAAGGTCACGATTTTTTTTTCGTTTTTCGACCTATGTTTTTTAGGGAAAGTTGTTCAGTTTCATGGGTAGATTCACACATTTCTCGATGCATATACCCTTTCTGTTACACCCTGTATAAGTATAAAGAAAGCTAACTTGGTTTCACACAGCTTTAGGTCATCTCAGTTCAAAAACTTCAGAATCGCCTAAAGGGGATGTAACATTTTTGGCATAGTGTTAATCGCGACCCTTATATTTTACAAAAATCTTTCGGCGCACAATTAGACCTAAACTATTCGATTCTACACTTAAATAGAAACCTAAAATATACTTGGTGATTTTTGTCTAAAGAGTCACATTACTAAGATATTTTTACTTTGAAATTGATTTTTTGAAATTCCGATATCTTTGATTTAAAATATCTCGGTAATGTGACGCTTAAGCCAAAAATCTCACAAGTATTTACGGATGAAAGTTATTTATATAGTTAAAATGGTATTTAATAATATTAAAATTTAGTGTATGTATATTTATGAAATCTGGCACAAAGTTACTCTAATGCTTAAAAAAAAAAAAGATTTTGACAGCTACTATTATACCACCAAATTAAATCAGCTATCAACGTAGCAAAAATTTATGTTCTCTCTCTTTTACTTCTATAAATTTCACATATCTTTTTTTTTTTTTTTTTTTTTTTTAGACATTAATAATAAAATAACGTTTATTTAAATAAAAACAAAATCACAAAATAAAACAATATAAAATAAAATTAAAATTAACTATAAATAAAAAATAAATGGTATTGAATTTGAATGTAGACGGATATGTTGGGAAAGGACGACCAAAGAAAAGATGGATGGACTGTTAACAGATGATAATATGTAGAGAACAGGTGTAAGTGTTGAATTGACGGCTGAGAGGGATGAATGGAAGAAGAAAACATACTGCGCCGACCCCAAATAATGGGCTAAGGGCAAGGGAATGATGATGATGAACCTAATTTGTGTGTCCTAAAGTTTTACAATACTTAGAAAGTTTTAATTCTAACAAAGGGCAGTTTCTGCTAAAAGACTTGTATTAAAATATCTTTTATGCTCTTTAACATATGGCGGCCGGAGACAGTCTAAATTGCGCTCGTGTCTGTCCGCACGTTAGGACTGAGATTGGGGTCAAGAACTTGAAATGGGTATCACCTCGATGGGCTGTAAGTGAGTCCAAATAGATACATATATAGGTATTGTTTCGCCATTATACTGCTTGGTACTTGGTACTACAGACTTAGGCTTGTATTTATAAAGACCCTTAAAGTCACTAAAAATCAGCTAAGGGATTCGAGGATTTCAGTATTGTAATTTAGGCAATGGGCTGACAACCTGTCACTACAGCAATATACAGATCTATCTTAAACAACCCTCAAAACTTGTCAGACGTGGCGAAACGACCTTTGTTTAGGTTGTTTACGCTCTGCCTTCCCCATTAGGGATAAAGGCGTGATTATATGTATGTATGTATAACGCACAGTGCTCACCGTATGTTAAAAATACGACGATCATTAATTAAAATGATTGTTTGTGATGATCGTCGCCTCTACGCCTCAATGGTCACTCAAAGATAATTGCAGTCGTAACGAATGCCATTCATTTGTTAGGGTGCCTACATACTATCCACAAGCCACTTGCAAATAGGTACTTTTGTTATGAAGAGCACCGAATTGTATTGAAACTTTCTTTCACCTCCATGCCTAGATTTAGATTTAGACCTTCGCCAAGAAATTATGTATAAATAAAAAAAAAAAAAATAGAATTTCTTTGCAACTTACGATTTACATTCAAACATGTTTGCCTGATACCCCCAAACTGGGTTTCCCTGTGCTATGGTAGGCCAGTCTTTCATCCGTTGTACATTTTTTATAGTAAAGGTTTTAACACACTGAATGTTGTATCAAGAAGACTCATAAAACCGCAATTAGGAACGCTTAGAAATAGAAATATAGATATTTAGGTAAAATACAAGTAGAGAACAAGGAAGGAATACAGTACAAGGAGAGAATATTTAGATAGCTTTAATTAATACCTATCCATTGTAGTTAGATTGATTTGTAATTAACAAGAGACATGAAAAGTGGGAATGCTGTAGGAATGCTGCCAGAATGTTAGGAACCATGTCTGGTGGTGACGTTGTGGGAGGCCTGCCTATTTAGTTTATTTATTTATTTTTGAGTGTAGGTTAAATTGTTTTATTTAATTTTTTCTGTTTTTATTATATTCAAAGAGATGTAAAACAGAAGGCACACAGAACGGCATTCCGTGCGCTTTTACATCTTTTTCTGCTACCAAAAACGAACCGCCAGTCGCACGTCTGCCCCAGCCCTAACTTCTATTTATATTGGCAGGATGCGATGTACTGTCATTTCATTACACTGTAGTGAGATGCGTGTATTGTCTGCGCTACTCAGCCTAATTGCTATGCGATGTTATCGTGGATTGACTGTTATGGTGCCGATCTGCGGTTCACCGCAGCTATGCATAGAACTGTGGTTCTTCTTCTGTCGTGTGGGTTTTCTAGTCGATCGACCCGATGAACCCTGGTGTCAGAGTTTTTAAACCGCCTAATAGCACAGCTATAGGCCTCTGACATGGTTTGTGTAACGACTACAATCAAAGACAGTGACCGGGACCGACGGGTAATGTGCACTGCCTGCAATGTCCTAATCAAACTGGGGAAAATCTCACAAAGTGATAAATAAACAAATATCAACTTTGTGTTCCCCCCTGGGAATCGAACCCGCAGGACCTCCGGATTGGGAGCCCATGGCTCAGACCACTACACCACGGAGGCAGTTTAAGAAGTTTAGAAGTTTTAAAGTATAGAACTGTGGTGAATGACTTTAGTAGAATCTCGGGCTCAATTTAATTTAGTTTTCTAATAGATTCTATTAGCCCATTGGGTCTCAATTTGGGAACTGAAGTGATTCCGCTTTCCATTATAAGCTGGCACGTGTCGTCTGGATGAAGCCAAATGATTAACACCCTTTGGCTGCTGTACCTACCTGTTAATGGTAACAAGCTATAACAGCTTGAAAATCGACTAGCTTCTATGCACTCACTACCTATTTAAAAGTTTTTTTTTAAAGAACTTTAATACCAAAAGCTGCATTTTTAAAATCTAGAATTGTAATTTTAAACACTGCCCTTTAGTTAATAAACCGTACGATGTCCTTAACAAGTAGGAAAAATTCGGGACATAAATTCCCTAATTGCCCACAATATGGCGCCTATCCCTCGGTGCGCCGCCCAGTTCGTCACTTGACCCAGATCTTGTATACGGGCCTTTATGGACGTCCCTTTTTACGCAATGTCATCAAAAATGCTAATACTCGCTAAAGCATCGAGTAGAGATTGTTAAAGTATGCGATGGCCAAAAAGAACTGAAGCCATGTCCCGGTGATAAAAACCTTTAATTAATTATATGGAACAATATACATTTTCCAAAGAATTTGACTTTCTTCATTTAGATACCAGTCACAAAGTTGCTTCTGTCAATGTCAATCCCTTGCATTATACATCTCAGTCGATTTCAACGGAACTCATGACAAGGGGTTTTAAAATAAGCAGCCTCTTTTAGCAATTTTTAAAGATTGCTACCTATCATCATCGTTTACAACCTAAGTTGATACACATCAAGAATATTTGTTTTTAAAGTTGTTTCTACATACATAACATATGCCAAACTCTGCAGTAGTACCTAAAGGGCATCATGATTAGATTTTTCCTATTTTTGAATTAGGTAATTCAAGTCTACTTAAAAAAACAAAGCAAAGGAAGACGGATCATCTTACCAGGCCCTAATTGGGTACGATATTGCGTGTCGCACGTGCGACTGCCCTATTTGTCACTCGACCCAAATCAGGGGATAAAGCCTTTTATCGCAACACTGTCCAGGTTTATACATCGACGCGCTTTTTCTTCTCTGACAACAAAAATTAAGTGTTTTTCGGAAACATGACGGGATACTGGGATCGGATTGCGGGGAAGGATTGATTGTTTGCTCGAAGGCAAGCGTATGAAGTATTTTCCAAAGGTAAAAAGTAGCCCTTATACGTCTTCAGGATACGCTCTATGGCTCTGCATAATTTAATCAAAATCAGTTTATCTGTTTAGGCGTGAAAAGGTAACAAACAGACAGACTGAAGAGGTGAGTACTTTGATTTTTTTTTTGTTTTAGCATTGTTTTTCTGCGAATAAACTATGCAAAAAAAATGTTCGTTTCATTTTTTACAGCAAACTTGACCGACACGAGGTCCATTCGGCCCACGTCTGAACCCATTTCGAGTACAAATTGTGACATGTCAGTCAACTGAGTCAGTCAGTGGTGCTTGACCTCTGAGTAGGAGAAATGCGATTGACACCCAGCTCAATCTTCAAAAGTGGACATGATGTATGGCTATTCACTCAATCTCCTTCTGATGGATATAGTACCGGTATCAGCGTTTTGACATTGAGTTTTGGCGCCCAACCAATAACGATGTCAATAAATAAAAAAGTTATTTGTTATTCTTCCATTTCGTTTTAGACTATTAATCTTTTTGAAGCATGTTTATTACTAGATTATCAGAGTGGTGAAAGCAATAGTGTTATATATTTAAATTGTTTATGAGATGAGAACAAAGATTTAGTTTGTATTATTTTGTGTTGTAGAGATTGTAGAGCATTGACGCGGATTGTATCATGGCGTGGATTTTTTCGGCAAAGTTCTAGGTAGAAAAACCTCGAGAAAATCGTCGTGCTTGATAACTCCGCTGCTGGTGTGATAATGTTCTGTAGAGGACATTAACATTGTACAACTTATAAGGATGAAAAAAGTAGGTAAGAATTGGACTCAATTCTGAGAATAATAGAACTACAAGGATAATCCATGACAAGGTTAGTGACAAAGTTTCAAGTTTGCAGACCTGACAAATGCCACCTAGACCTTGAGGGTTGTAATCTATGCAGTGGCATGACATTTGCATCACGGCCACCAACCCACTCGTCTGAAGTTGAATAAGCTATCTATCTTGCAGAAATTGCATTTGTGCGGCGATGTTGTACTTGCTACATTGCGCCTTGCAGACACGACGACGCTTGAACTTTCATGTCCATTTCTGTACATCTTCGAAAAGATTTCCAGATTCATTCTGTGACTCGGCGATGGTGATAGAAATGCTTTGTGTTGTCGTCGTGTTTCAAGTGTGAAAACGGCCAATCTTAGTAATAACTAAGATGCCCAAAGGATTTCCAACGAAGTTACCTACTCTTGTGGCTGAGGAATTATTATAAATTAGAATTATTACTTCGTCAGCCGTCGGGGCGAGCTCCCTCCACTTAACCCAAATAAATTCTGTTCGTGATGCTTTATCATGGATATCAATCATATTCGTTATTCGGTGTAATTTTATGTTTGAAAGATTATTCGTTCTCCTTTTTTGTAGCGTTCCCGCTTAAATATCGCGTGAACACGTGTTATGTTATCGTAATATTTTTTTTAATGTACATATATACGTACATATAATCACGCCTTTATCTCTAATGGGGTAGTCAGAGCGTCAACGACCCAAGCAAAGGTCGTATCGCCACGTCTGACTAGTTTTGAGGGTCATTTCAGATAGACTTGTATATTGCTGTAGTGACAGGTTGTCAGCCCATCGCCTAAATTACAAGATACTGTAACCTTCGAATCATGCCCGGGAGAAGACTAGCACATTCAATGTTATATTAAAACCATAACTACCTACTTCACTATCAACCCTTTTATATACCTACCTATTATACCTCCTTATACCTACATATTGGATCGTCGCATTTTTAGCGCGATTTTTTGCGATTTCTGGTAGCCAATGTTTTTTTCTGCATTTGATTATGAAGGATTGTGCTAATTGAAATTATGGGTGAACGAGATTCTACTAATTGTACTAATTGAACTGCAATTTTCTATTTTAAACTACACCCAACAACTACTATCTCTACGTTTATGATTCAATTATGACACCATTAAGTCTGCTCGGCCACTTCCTATTAGACTTCCTCTGCGACTGCTAAACAACTATTTGAAGAGTCCACATTAGGTCAGAGCAGTCGGGAAGTTTCCTAACAGTAAACAAGTTACACTCTAACAGTTAGAGACAGTTAGAGCAATTGCTGTGTTGATAGAGGGCTTGCTCTTAAGGCCTAGTGCCGTTTGACTTGAGTTGTAGTCAAGGTTTATTTATAAACAAGTTACATTTAATTTGGTCTAATTTATAATAAAACTAGCGGACCCGGCAGACTTCGTCAAGCCCAGAAAAACAACTTTTCCCGTGGGAATGACATACTTTCCCGTGGTAAAAGTCAGTTAAAAACCTTCCTCATGAATCACTCTATTTATTTAAAAAAATCGCATCAAAATTCGTAGCCTAGTTTTAAAGATCTAAGCATACATACATACAGACAGAGGGAAGCGACTTTGTTTTATACTATGTAAGGACACTCATTCCACTAGTTTTATTATAAATTAACATGAAGTTCCATCAAGAAATTACGACACAAAGTATAACATATTTAATTTGGTCGTTTGCAGGTCTTTGAAGAGTACCTATTATAGAGATTTTTTCTTTAAAATTTACTCAGGCCCGTATTTATAATCAACTCTCAAGAGTGACAGCGAGTTTGAGTTGGAATCAGAAATGTCATTTCAGTACAAAACGGCCTGTCAAATCCACACTTAATATCGCTCTCAAACTTGAGATAGCTTTATGAATACGAACCTTAGAAACAGGATAAATAATATCTCGTTTTGCCCCTGGCTACCACAATATTTACAAAGTAATGCTTATTTCATATTTCGGGAACATTTTCTGTTGTTTTTATTTTCCAAAAATAAATAACAACCCGAGCATACCAACATGTTATAAATAGAACCAATTCTTTTTTATCTTCGTGCTATAAGAACTTCACCATAACATATATTTTACCTCAATGAAATGGCATTACGGAAGGGTCTACCTAACTAACTAGTGTTGCCGATCGATAGTGCCCTATCGATTGTTTTCGTACTACTAGATACTATCGATAGTATCGATCGTTGGAAAATAAGAAACAATCGATAGTATCGATACTATCGATAGTATTGCTCTTCGATATTGCACAAGCTGTCGATACTAAAGTATCTTTGTATAAAAAAAGTATCGATTGTTTTTTACAATCGATTGTAAGTATTTATTCGAAAGTCGATACTATTCCGGCCGATGACGGCATGCAGTTTGTTGTTCAATTAGTTGGTTGTTCAAACTAACTCAACAACAAACTACATGCCGATCGAATAAACACTCACAATCGATTGTACAAAACAATCGATAGTATCGATAGATAGTGTCGACAGTTTGTGCAATATCGAAGAGCAATACTATCGATAGTATCGCTTCTATCGATAGGCCTATCGATTGTGTAAATGATTTTGTTGTTATCGATTGTTGCACTATCGATTGTTCGGCAACACTAGCCTAAACTAAGCCCTTTCGGCGCGGCGGCGTCGTCTGGGGTCACCGGGGCCATTAAAGCTTTGCCATCTCGAGTTGATGACACTTCATTCAACCCTTCCCAACCAATTTTCGGAAGAGTTACTGCGCTCAGAAGGATAATAATAAACTGTCATACATTTGAAACATCCTGAGTATATATTGTATGCTAGCTTTCTGCCCGCGGTTTCACCCGCGTTAAATGAGTTTTCCCGCGGTGAAAAGTAGCCATAGTCCCATTAAAGGATCTAACCTACATATGTGTCAAATTTTATCCCGATCCGTCCAGTTGAAAAATCTACTACTGACAGGTAAGTACGAGTATGTTGGATCTTTTTCCATGAAGCTGTAGGGCGAAAAGATCATAAAAGACATCGTAAAAAAAAATAGAAAATATCAGTTAGAGTATTTAAAATTATCCTAGTAAATAGATACTTAATGGGTACATAATTTCTAATCCAATCCTAACCGTATAGAATTAACCCTTAAATTGACCTTCTTGAATTGACCTGTTTATTAGCTGACCTATATGCCTATTATCTTAGCCTTCGCACATCGATGAATATAATCAGGACTACGTGTATGGTGGCAAGACAGTTGGGTTGGGTAGTGAGTACACAATCCATGGAATATGTTATAGGGCAACAACTTCGGGTAGGGAATCTAATCAACGACCTATATCGAGATCAATGATTCTGCATGAAGTACAGTACACTAACCAATAATATATTATACCAGTAATGGTATATCTAAGAAGCTAAGATGTAAATCTTAGGTCCGTATTTATGATCAGCACTTGAGACTGACAGCGAGTTTGAGTTCGTATCAGAAACGTCATTTCAGTACAAAATGACCTGTCAAATCCATACTTAATATTGCTCTCAATATTGAGATTGCTTTATAAATACGAGCCTAGATCTTTATCATCACATTATCAAGTCACTGGGCTTATGTATGATGCGATGATAACGTTCAAGTGAGGATGGTACCCTTATGTTTGACAAACACTTGTGAAAATCGTGTTTTGTTTCTCAATAACTAAATATAATAGTCTATTTACTACCACTATCTCCCTCACCACAATTTATTGCACTCATGCATATCACACCCGTATAATTATTATGTGACGTTAAAGTAATTATCGCTGAAATAGCCCCCAATTTTAGGCAATTTCCAAATTCATGTCACTGACATTGTATTTCCAAACTAATTAGTTTCATTGAACATGAATATATTTATTTATTCATGTTTTGCAGTAGAACCTCTGATGGTAAATAAATTAAAAAAAAAAACAGCGGATTCTAACAGACACGGTAGGTTTTGGATATCTTTGGTCGAAAAGAAAACAGAACATAATACTTACATACCTTCTTGAAAAGTGAAAAGCAACAATGTTGTATTGAATAAAAGAAAAAAAAGCAACTGAGCCTTTCTTTTCACACAAAAAAAAACCTTTTATTTGCAAACAAATTTTGCTGCGGTAACGACTCTTTTTGCGGTAAATCTAAAGTGGAAAACCCCTTCTCTCGAGATCTTGAACCTTTGGAGAATCTTGGAGTATGTAACCCACTGGAAACGAGGTCTTGAACAACGTTTTCTTCTATGTTGATCTCAAAGAAAAAATAAAGGAATATTCTTGTTGCTTTTATTACTGAAAATACTGTGGAAGTCTGTTAAATGATGAGAACATTTCGGTGTTTAGTAATGGCTGACGACTCTTCACTAGGGCCACACTAGGGCAAGCAGCTTATTATAAACAAGCGACACGCCCGGCTTCGCACGGGTGCAATGTGGATGTACCTACATATAAACCTTATATAAACCTTCCTCTTGAATCACTCTATCTATAAAAAAAACCGCATCAAAATCTGTTGCTTAGTTTTAAAGATCGAAGCATACATAGGGACAGACAGCAGGAAGCGACATTGTTTTATATTATGTTATGATAATGATAATGAAATGATAATGAAGTGATAGGCGGTGAAAATGGATCCTATATGCTGTTGACACTTTTTCAAGGATATTATGAGTGTAAAGTAATCAATGTAGAAAAATCTAAAAATAAAAGCAAAATACATTTTTTTTTTGCATTTACCAATGTCCAAAGCGATTAAAGTTGATACGCATAGATACGATGCGAAAATAATCGTTATAACATGTAACCAAGGAAAAACCAAGTGACCGAATTTTCATTTACAAAAATCTGGAATCCCTTTATTTGCAAAAACATCTGGTGCGTAAAGGTTTAAGAGCCCTTATCCGCTTGATCTCGAGTCCCGGTGTCTATAATAACCCGTCGGAGACACTGAACTACTACGAGTATTATAGTAGCGTATATGGAACAGCCATTACGAAAATAATTAATAATATTGTGCACGTCTTATCTGCGTATCGTTTCTTGCCATTTCGCTTCTGTAGGTCTGCTGTAAGAAATTTCTTTTTAGAGATAAGCAGTGCCTGTTATGTCTTTGTTTCCTATTTTTGTCCTTTGTATGTTTCTGTGTACAATAAATGGTTAAATACAATAAACATAAGACATGTCCCCAGAATTCAATAATTTCACAAATTTCGTCCGTATTTAATTTTTATTATAAGTATTGAGGTTATTGTTTATAAAATATATTCTATTTATATTAACATAGGTACAGTGCTGCATGTTTCTCACTTTTTATCTCCTTTTTATTTTAAAATCGAATGTGACCACTAGTATGAAGAGAGAGGTGTATGGGACATGAAGTGCTTGAATGATGTCTTCTCCATACATATAGCTCAGTGGTCGGAGACGGCTGGTAAGGCCCTCCTATGTTATTTCTTGTGTAATGGCAGGGTATAATGTTTCTAAAGACACAAAATCTAGTCTAGCAGAAACCAATTAATATTTTTTTTCGGTAGATAAGATCGCGCTTGACTGAAGTCTAGACAAGATACTGACTGGAATGTATTCTCCAGCTTAGGCTCATTGTTAAAACCTAACGGAAGAAACAGGGTCAAGAAACTGCAAGACCCAGCCAAAACACTAGTAAAGATGTTTGTACCCATTTTGTACAAATCGAAAATATCGAAATAACTTCCATCCGAAAATATAATCGGCTTACAATGCGCTTAAATAAACGCGCAAAAGCTTAAAATGAAGTCATCCAAGCGTTTATCGGGAATTCTGATTTTGGGTTCCGTCATGAAGGTAAAATGCAAAAAGTTGAGAGAACATTAAAAAGTAGGAGACTGTTTTTAGTTGAAACAAGGTTTTGGATACTTTTTTTTGTAACAAACAAACCATTTGTACGCCATCTCACCTGATGGAAAGTGACGATGCAGACGACGATGGAGCATGTTTGCCTAGAAAATGCCTAATCACTTTTGCTTGAAAAGGCCCAGGTTATAACGTTCTGGAAACAGATCTGCAGGCAGGGAGTTCCACTCCTTAGCTGTTCGCATTAAAAATAACTATAATTATACTTTGGCGAAAGCGCCATGGTAGCAACATAAAATTTTAATACAATCTGAATATTAATGAGTTTGCTTATATGAATTTATGAGTAGGTACCTACTACGTAGCGTACCTAAAACGTTCGTCGAAATATAGTATGAAGTGCATGCATACCCACATATTAAGTTTAAATACCTACGTACTCTAAATACCTTACATTTTAATTAAAATTTTGAAAGGGGTTTTCACCACGATAAATATTAATGTTTACCTTCATATTTCGCACAGTGCTGAGTGCACACAGCACACTCTGTGGTCACAAGTAGAGTAAATTTGATAAGTAGCCGCAAAAATCATAAAAAAAGAAATGCTACAAAAAGAAATCAGTAACTTAAACATTTTTTACATAAACTGAGGCTGGAGTTTCCATTTAAATAGAAACTCCAACCTCGCTTAAGCGAAAAGATTTGCTTGTATGAGATAAATTATTTGAAATCCGAATCCCAAAAACTCGTCAATAGAATGAAACAAATAAACCTGGAAGCTGCCGGTCTTCGAGCTACGAGGGAGAACAAATCTGTTTTTAATGAACCAATTTCATTAGTACAAAACTTATTTGCATGGGATTCATCCGTTTTATTGGCTATTTTTCCACTAGATGGTACGGCGACGGTACGGCAACGGCACGATAACGATATCGTCGCGATACCGTGGCTCTGTTTTTTTTCCACTAGGACGGTAACATCGTCGACGAAATTGTTCGCCTAGTTCTACTTTGAGCGCATACACCCAAGGTACGAAAACACGTGCAGTTTGGCAGATAGGCGACGATACCGCTGGGAATCAAAGCGGTGCCGTTGTCGTGACGTTGCCGTGCCGGCAAGTGGAGAAGCGTACCATATAATTTAATTGATTTTCATACATTATCTCTTTCGAAGAAGAAGATGCCGTGACGTTACCGTTGCCGTCTATAGATGGGCATCTACCAGGGTATATACCCAATAATCGGGTCGATTGACCTGATACCCATACGACAGAAGAAGAACCGTTGCCGTGGACGTACTGTCTAGTGGGAAATCGCCCATTCCCTCGTTTTCGATCCTGCTTTATACAGGTTATCCGGGATAAAAATATTTTATCTTGTTAGCTCTCCCTGATAGGGCTAATTTCGTATTAATATTACGCTAGTACGGAGAAATTTAATATTTGTAGGGCGTGGGTGGTTTTTTTTTAATATAAGAGATGTTTGGTTAAGATATATGCTAGACTGGGGTCGACTTACCCAAAAACATATAATGTACCTACATTTCGGAATAATAGAATGAAAACAATCAACTTTTTATTAGTGATTGATTTAACAAGAAACATTCCCTAAGGAACAAATAATAGATGTACTAATGTGGGTAAAAACTCTTTACTGTTTTAAGCCATGATTGCAATGTTGGTAGTTCAAATGTAAGCATAGCTGTATTACCTCAAGCTTTCAGCTTTCAGTTAGTGCACCGTAAACTTTGTTATTTTTTGCTTCGTCCTTGATGAAAAAGGTACATGCAAATATTGTTATTGAACTCTCTATGTAACTAAATTTAAAACAATGGATGAGTCATTTCTTCGATAAGAAACTCAATAAAAGTGAAATGAATCTAATCAAGCGCCGGGAAAAGCCGCGGAAAGCTATGGAAAAGTTCGTTATCGGGTGGGACATAATATAGCGTACTGCAAAAATAATAGTCTCATACAATCGCTCAAAGTTTTTTATTTAAAAGTTTAAAATTTGAAGTAGTACTTCTAAGTATGAAAATGGATGTGTTATAATTATAACGATTATGTGTGAATGGCAGTATTTTTTTTAAGCTCTCGCGATTATTTTCTCTCGTTTTACTTATTTACCGTTAATTATCTTTTTTTAAATATCTACCTTCTTTATCCTGACGTTTCGACTAGGTTGCATGAGCCGTGGTCGCGCTCGACTAGATCTGGTGTTTCAGTAAAATGTGTGACTATTTGAAAGCAAATAGAAAAGAATGAAAAAAAAAAAAGTAAATTATAGGACGAATCCAAATAAACTGTATAAAATATGACTAATTTAATTAACATAGTTATCTTTTAAATAAGTCATATTTTACGTTATATAATTTGCGTTATTATTTTGATTCAACTGACTTTAAAATTGAGTTTATTACTCGTACCTAATAGGAACATTAGGAACTCAATGAAAAGACGGAAATTATGTAGTTATTTTCATCAATTTTCTGCCCGCCTTTAAATACGTTCCCCTATCGGATCGGAACGTTGCGTGTGATTTCATGAGCTCCACTCGCAACCAATTATGATAAAAACGGTATTATAAAACACCCACACCACTTACACGTGAGGGCTCGATAAGATTTAGCTTTTAATTTAAAACTCATTCGTGATCAGGGTTCGAAAAAATCCGATTTTTTATAGATAAATATCGATTGATATTATCACAACAATCCTAATATAACCTAATATGATAAATATGAATTGTATTAGGCCTAGCACGCACTGCGATTTTTCTCACGCGAATTAAAATCGCGAGTAGGGTGGGGGGGGAAATTTGTATGAGGAATCTCGCGCGATTTTTTTCAGCGAGTGCGTGCACCTTCATACAACTCCATACAACACAGATTTTTGCGGATTTAATTCGCGCGAAAAAAATCGCCCTGCGTGCTAGGCCCTGTCTTTTGTGTCTCTCATGCAAATTTTCATTTGCATGAGCATAATCACGTTCCGGATATTATACCATTTCTGTTTAACCCTTTTATACAGGTTGTAAGTGTCTGTTTGCGTTAAGCTGTCCCTTACACCCCGTAAAGGTATTACACCTGCACACTGCAGTTCTTGTAAGTACGTAGGTGTTCTTGGTACGAGCTTTCAAAGGTATAATTGGATTGATTCCTTCTGAATGCATGTTTTAATCTTTTTAGAAAATATAAACGTCTTTGATGCTAATAATAGGATCCCATCCCACTTATTATATAAATGCGAAAGTTTGAATTTGAAATTATTTTATCATGCTTCAACCGCTACAATACATGTGAAAATATCCTACCGTACCAGCGAAAAACACATCTAACGATAGTTGAAACTGCAGGGCGGAAAGCTATAATAAGTAAAATAAAAATAGTGACAGCAAAATGACTTTTAAAGTTATTACTCTATAACTACCTCTTCAAATTAAAATAGCCCGCAAGCAAAACTCAAGCATGCCAAATATACACACCTGCGTTTAATGGGTACGTCCCAAATATTGCCCTAGAGGTAATTTATTCAACCAATTAGCAACAACACATTAACACTGAAAGTAAGAGTACACATACACACGCTGGCAATGAACGTACCTAATCACTCAAGAAGCGTCGGCTACTCTCGATTCGTAGCACTGATATATCTGATACTTGGCGCTCAGTGTATTCGCATCTACGAAAGGGAGCGGACGCGTCACCGTCCCGTCTTCCCCTAGTCTCCCCCGGAGTTCGAACGAAAATACTTGACATAAAGTGAAAATGTGCAAGTGAAGTTATTTATTGTGCTTTTGGGATAACTTGGACGTTCACTCTCTCACGCTGGGAGTTTGTTTGACACCGCAAGGTGAGTTTATCTTAGTTTTCACTCGATAAAACTTGTGAACTGAGTTCTTCTTTTATTGGGGATGATCGTGAACTATGAAACTTTTGGGAAAGCAATTTGAGCTCGTCAAGGGTAAATTGATTGGAAAATTTTGCTGAAATTCTTTTTTACTTTTTAATGACATTTTGAGTACCTGAAAATTTTAGATCCTATTTCGTGACTGTACAGAAAAGAAATTTAGTACCTACCTGACTATTTATTTAAAATCGATTTCCTAATAAAATCCTCTTGAATTTTCTTATTCTTTTATTCGTTCATAAGATGTACGATAACTCGATCTCATTGGTATTTATTTTTTGGCAACTTAAATAGATTATAGTTATAGCATAATTACTATGTCATTACATTAATTAAGTATTTAAGATCAAATGCAGTATAATTATCTACAAGGAATAGTATAAATACCTACTTATTCTGCGCTGGTCAGAGAGCGATAAAATTATAGAATGTACCAGCTGTTTTCCTCTACGGAAAAATATAATATGTAATGATAATAAGCTTTGCTAAAAAAATATGAAGAACATAATTTAGAATCACATCCCATAAGTTGTAAGTAGGTAATAGGTAAAACAATTAAGGATTCTGTTTTTTTTTTCATGGGATATTGGCCTAGTAAAAGCAGTTTTTGTTGCGTCTGATAAATTGAAATATGTGTTCAAAAAGACTGTCGGAATCTGTTCTTAACAGAACAAAGGTATATTATTAGTACCTATAACTATTATATTAATCAGTAGCGTTTGTATCGTGTGTTCATACCATCTCCTGCGCCATCGTCTAAATTCAATTCTTAATTAATGGCTTTTGTGTAGTCACAATTCTGCCAATGTCACGTAAATTATTGATAAATTATATAAGGGAGAGTCTAATATTGAGATACGTGGAGTCTAAGATACCCTTCTCCTTCAAGAGAAAAGTACAGACTCATCGTCTAAATTATAACGCACTGAAATCCAACGGTAGAAGTAGCAGTTTGCTACCCCATTCGTACAAAATTGACGTTTAAGTATGGCAAAAATGATCTCTTAAAAAATAATGGGATATAAGTACGTGGGAAAAGAAGCAACTGAAACATATCCTACTCATTTTTCACCTACGCGGGATACAGACTTGAGTTGTTTCTGCAGGGAAAGTAAGGATCTTTAAGGTAGTTTTTAATGGACTGCTATCTACACTACGGTCTACTTTGTACTTTCGTTACAAAGTAAATACCTATAATATATTATATTCGAATATAAAGACCGTTTGTTGTTGAAACATTAAAGATGACCCCGGGTTCGAAACTACAATATGACCTTGGCATTGAGATAGGTATAATTGCTGTATGATAATGTGGCGCTAATAAACCGACTCATTAGTTGATAGCACCGATTTTTTACCGAAATTAATAAGAAAACATTTTAATGGAAGAAATGATGTTTCCTGCCGGTGGCTTAGATCTTTTTCAACGCATTATAACATGATGTTTATTAAACAAATGAGAGATGATTGTGTATGTGATTGTGGCATAAATTGAAATACCGACGCAGTGCATTCCCGATCATTATTTCCAGATCTTACTAGCCCTAGCCAGTAAAGCAATGAAACAAACCATATCAAGCAAAGGGTAAGGATTCGTATTTTTTAATCACGAATCTACCTAAATGCCATACGAAAGGGCAAGTAAAACCCAATAGAGGTTTATACAATGCCTGGCTTATTTAAAATTGTAATATTTTTAAGAACTTGATACCTACCTAATAAAAAAAAGAAGTATCAGTTGCCACTGTATAACATAAAAAAATGCGATTTTGGTATTTGGCATGCGGATGTGAGTAACATTGTTTAAGGTCAGTTCCTAGAAGGACCAGGCAAATTTTCAAAATATTGTTTTGTTATCTTGATATGTCTCGAACATTTCACTCGATGTTTGCATAATACTTGGAAGTATGTACGAGTACATGATCGTAGACAATACAATAGTAATAGTAATTTGTCTTCGACGTATAGAGTGTCTAGTTGGCTACTCTCCCGCTGTTATATGCGGGTCTAATAGAATAGCTAGCTAGTGTTGCCATCAACACTTATACTGGGTGTAAGGGACAGCGTCCCGCAAACTTATAGGGGTTGCTCAGTCAACGATAGGCTGAACAACTATCACTAGATTTTTTTTTCAGGAAATGAGAAAACAAATTTGCTTTTCCATACAAATTGTCTGATCGAACTGGTCATTTTGTATGAAAAAGCAATTTTTTTTTTATTTCCTGAAATAAAATCCTGGTGGGAGTTGTTCAGTTTCGTTGACTGAGCAACCCCTATAAGTTTGCGGGAAGCTGTCCCTTACATCCGATATAGGGCCAATAAAGGTCAGCTTAACGCGTTATAGAGTCATTTAAATTTAAATTTCGTTCAAATATTTTATGACAAACCTAGGTACTAAAATTTGAAACTCTTGACACACTTGTGATATTTTATGTTTTATATTTTAATATGAGATATAAAAGAAAATTTAATGCGTAAATTAATATCACGCAGTCGAATCTATATCACATGCCTATATACAAATTTTTGATTTGATGCTCTCATTATGACAAGTCCTGAATGTGGCGATGGTATCAAGCCAGCACAGACACTTATATTTTCGAGGTGCATACACACCTACTATAAGATAATAAAGCTGAGAAACATACCTTATTATGTTATAAATTTGTGTTGTGTTAGTAATAATCTATCTTTCGAATTCAAAAATAATAAATATGAAAACTAATAATGCAAAAAGATAAA